>CM056054.1:6167790-6260290 GCA_029574335.1 Rana kukunoris
ACCACAGGTTTGATAGACACAGATCGCTATTGTCACCGTCATGTCGAATCTTTTATCCATATCCAACTTTTGTTACAACAAAACGAAAATAAAGCATTTTTTTATGTCGGATCTTTCGGATTTCGGACTCTGTGCATTTGTTATCGTTTGTTAAATCGAACACGAAAATCCTTGAAATCCGGACCAAAATGCATTTGGACTAAAACGAATGCACATGTCTATTTATAGGTAAGGTAATGAAAGGCAGATGTCTATGATGTTTAACCTCTAACTAAAACCACTCTGTTCATCTCAAGTTACGATGTTCTCAGGAATCTTCAGATCTTCTAAATAATAAATAAATAGATTCTCTTATTTTATAGCAATTCTTACCAAAGAAGGTAAATAGGCAAAATTACCACTTCAGCAAAATGTCACCAACAGCGGGAATCAGTAATTTTGCATAAAAATAATTGTATCTGAAATCCCTTCACTCCTCCCTCGTTATAGCGATCCCAGGAATCCTCAAGTCAGCAAAGAAAGTTTAGACGGAGAGTTCCTGGGTATGATAATGGGCAGCTCATTGCGCTTCCAATTTACAAAGTACTCTGTTTACCATTCTGTTGGGTAGCCCTCTGTAAAGGCTTTAGTTCAGTGCCAGTGTTGCCAACCTACCAGATTGAAATTTACTGACATGACACCCACAATTTACTGGCACAGTCATGTTTTTACTGTCATATCCAAAAGTTACAAAATTACAGTTTTAAGTGCAAATTTCAGTATTTAGGCTACAACAAGTGCAATATGCAATTAGCAATGTGATTTAACTACTAGCCG
Organism: Rana kukunoris; assembly: GCA_029574335.1. Taxonomy (NCBI): domain Eukaryota; kingdom Metazoa; phylum Chordata; class Amphibia; order Anura; family Ranidae; genus Rana; species Rana kukunoris. The sequence goes on from CM056054.1 coordinate 6,168,607, forward strand.
ACCAGCCGTCGCAGTTATACGGCGGCAGGTCGGCTCTGCTGGGCGAGAGTACGTAGCTATACATCACCTCACCCAGCAGCCAATAGGGGCGTGCGCTCGCCGCCGGAGGCACCCGCACCCCGCTCACCCCTGACACCGACATGCGTGGCCGGCGGTCGCGATCACCGCTGGGCACCCACGATCGCTCGTTACAGAGTCCTGGCAGGGGGGGAAATTACAATGTATGAACAGCGATTTGCCATTTTCCCTAGTCAGTCACACCCCCCTTTCAGTTAGAACACACACAGGGAACATGATTAACCCCTTCCTCCCCCCCCCCCTAGTGTTAACCCCTTTACTGCCAGTGGCATTTTTATAGTAATCAATGCATTTTTATAGCACTGATTGCTATAAAAATGCCAGTGGTCCCAAAAATTTGTCAAAAGTGTCCCAAGTGTCCGCCATAATGTCGCAGTACCAATAAAAATCGCTGATTGCCGCCATTACTAGTAAAAAAAAAAATTTAAAGAAAAATGCCATAAATCTATCCCCTGTTTTGTAAATGCTATAACTTTTGCGCAAACCAATCAATAAACGCTTATTGCTATTTTTTTTTTTTTTCGAAAAATATGTAGAAGAATACGTATCGGGCTAAATTGAGGAAAAAATATATATTTTTATATTTTTGGGGGATATTTATTATATCAAAAAGTTAAAAATATTTTTTTTTTTTCAAAATTGTCGCTCTTTTTTTGTTTATAGCGCAAAAACTAAAAACCGCAGAGGTGATCAAATACCCCCAAAAGAAAGCTCTATTTGTGGGAAAAAAAGGACACCAATTTTGTTTGGGAGCCACATCACACGACCGCGCAATTGTCAGTTAAAGCGAAGCAAGGTGCCGAATCGCAAAAAGTGGCCTGGTCTTTGACCAGCAATATGGTCCGGGGGTTAAGTGGTTAAGGTAGATAAGAAACCATATATTTTTACTGGCAACCTTTATCGTTCGCTGGCATTTACTGGCAAGAGAAAAGTGCCCATTTTGCACTGTCTGCCAGTAAAAATAATGGCGGTTGGCAACACTGGTCAGTGCCGACATTTAGGTGAGCTACTAACCTGTGGCTAGGAGGACGAGTGCAATCAACGTTCCCATCCCAGCAGAGTGGAAGATGTTCAGCAGATCTCTTTAGCTCTCTCTCTCTCAGTAATCTGTGAAGAACAACATTTTTCGTTCATGAATTTAAGCCTTTTTAGCTTCCTCATTCTTGATAATAGTGTAGTTTGGGTATACAAGCTCTGGTTTTCTATCTAGTCATTCCTAGCTTTGTCTAGATCCCCACCTATATTACGGTGCTGACGCACAAATTCCTCAGAAACTAACACATTGCATTGCAGAAGGTTAATTATTTTAAGTGCATTACAGCCAGGGGCCACTTCACCATCAGATTAGCTATAGACGGGTCAGTGTTTCCTCCAGCTCAACCAATATAAAAGATAATTGTAAGAGAAAAACAAAGGAAAGGATGCCTTAGGCAGATGGGGCCAGATTCATAAAGCAATTACGCCTGTCTAACTGGTGTTAGACAGGAGTAATTTCAAATTTCGTGCGCCGTATCACTAGTTTGAATCCTCAAACCATGATACGGCGGCTTCGGGCTTCGATCCGAGAGGCTTAAGTCTTCGTAAGCCTTCGGATCTACGCTGCCATCTATTTGCGGCCGCTGGGAGGAGTTTGCGTCGTTTTGATGCGTCGGGATATGCAAATGTTTTTTTACGGCAATTCCCGAAGATACGAGTGGTCGTCGCAATCGCTTTTGTCTATTTTTTTGTACGTAATGTTAGAGCAGCTTTTTGCTGCTCTAACGTTACGTAGCCCATGTTAAGTATGGCCGTCGTTCCCGCTTCGAATTTATTTATTTTTTATTTTTGTTTACGTAACTCGTTCGGGACTAGGATCGCCTGTAAACGACGCTACCTAAACAACGAATGACGTCACGACGTGATTTCGCGCAATGCACGGCGGGAAATTTGCGAACGGAGCATGCGCAGATCGATCGCCGCGGGAACGCGCCTATTTTAAATGATTCACGCCCCCTACTCGCGCAGATGGATTGCGACGGGAGAAATACACTACGCCGCCGTCGTTTACTGGACTAAATCTACCTGAATTCCACGTAGAGCCAGGTAAAAAACGGCGGCGTAGTGTATTTCTGATACGCTACGATAATCCATTTCTGTGTGAATCTGCCCCATGATTTCTTGTTGGAAGTGCTATTGTCTACCTAGGGATTCCCTAAGCATTTTTAATCTTTTTGTCTAACAGGGTTGGCTCTAGCCTGCCTGATGTGGTATGCAGCAAGGCAAAGGATACGGTCAGCAGTTTGTAGCGTAGTGAACAGGGGCAATTAGCTTGTAGGACAGTGGGGAGGGTGTTAGCAGGACAGAGGAGGAGAGTAGGTCAGCAGCGTGAAGGACAGGGGTCAGCAGAACGGAGAATAGGAGGTTAGCTGGGAGTGTACAGAAATCAGTGAGGTAGTGTACTTGAGGTCATCAGGGGAGTGTACAGGGCTGGCATGGCAGAGGACAGGAGTCACTGCTGGAAGTAGGGAGTATTGGAATCACTGCTGGCAGGAGAGAGGGCAGGGGTCACTTCTGGCAGGAGAGAGGACAGGGGTCACCACTGGTAGTAGGGAGGATGGGGATCACTGCTGCCGGGAGAGAGAACAGGGGTAACTGCTGGCAGGAGAGAGGACAAAGGTCACTGCTGGCAGGAGAGAGGACAGGAGTTACTGCTGGCAGGAGTGAGGACAGGCGTCACCTCTGGCAGGAGAGGGAACAAGGGTCACTGCTGGAAATAGAGAGGACTGGGGTCACTACTGACAGGAGTGAGGACAGGCGTCACCTCTGGCAGGAGAGGGAACAAGGGTCATTGCTGGAAATAGAGAGGACAGGGGTCACTAATGGCACAAGGGAGAATAGGCGTCACCGCTAGCAGGGCAAAAAACAGGGACCACCACTGGCAGGAGGGAGAACAGGGGTCATGGCTGGCAGGAGGGAGGACAGGAGTCACTGCTGGCAGGGCACTGGGCAGATTTCTTTCTCCCATCCCTGCAAGAACTTATCCTCCCCACAGCCCACACTGTAGCTGAAATCCCATTCCATTACACACAACTACAATCTTCACAGTGTATAGGTGATTACTGTGTTGCAGTTCTGACCTGTGAAATTCCCTGGTCAAAATGGCAGCTCAGCAGCAGTAGCCAGCTACACACTATGCAGATCATAGCTGTGTGCAATGGAATTGGATTTCAGCTACAGTGTGTGCTGTGGGGAGGAGGAGTTCTGTGCCTGTGCTCAGGCGGTGTACTGCACATGGAGTGTAGCACAGAATCAGTGGTGGTGAGTGGTTTTGGGGGGGTACAACTGAAATCTGTGGGGGTGAAGCCCACCCCAGCACCCCCCTAGATCTGGACATGTTAGCTAAATGGTTCCTTTGAATATGAATTCCAAATCTATGGAATCTTTGATAGAAATATGGGGCACTGGATGTCATAAATGGTTTTTAAAAAGTGGTTTCCTGACCATAGAAATTATTTTCAAAATGTCTAAATCTCAGGCCATTGAAAAGTAAAAAAAGTAGCAAAGGATCCCAAGAGACAGCATTGACCAAACATAGTCATAACATCATCAAGGATTCCTGCCCTAGTGTTATGATCTGTCATTTAGTGAGGGGAGTGCTATGCATTGTGTTTGACAAGGGATTATGCAGGAGAGGAGTGTGAAGGGTATGATGGTGGTGCAATGTGCAGGAGAGAAGTGTGAAGGGTATGATGGTGGTGCAATGCGCAGGAGAGGAGTGTGAAGGGTAAGATGGGGGTGGTATGTGCAGGAACGGAGTGTGGAGGGTATGATGTGTCAGAAAGGAATGTGGAGGGTATGCCAGGGGCAGTATGTGCAGGAGAGGAGTGTAGAGGGTGGGATGGGGACAGTATGTGCATGAGCATAATGAGGCGGGTATAATGGGGAGTGGTATGTGCAGTAGAGGAATGTGGAGGGTATGATGGGGGCAATTGGTGCAGGAGAGGAGTGTGGAGGGTATGATGGGGGTGATAGGTACCGGAGAGGAGTGTGGAGGGTATGATGGGGGCGATATGTGCAGGAGAGGAATTTGGCGGGTATTATGGGGGCAGTATGTGCAGGAGAGGAATGTGGCTGGTATGAGGGGGGCAGTATGTGCAGGAGAGAAGTATGGAGGGTATGATGAGGGCAGTATGTGCAGGAGAGGAGTGCAGAGGGTATGATGGGGGCAGTATGTGCAGGAGAGGAGTATGGAGGGCATGATGGGGGCATTATGTGCAGGAGAGGAATGTGGAGGGTATAATGGGGGCAATAGGTGCAGGAGAGGAGTGTGGAGGGTATGATGGGGTAATATGTGCCAGAGAGGAATGTGGAGGGTATGATGGGGGCAGTATTTTCAGGAGAGGAATGTGGGGTGGGTATGATGGGGGCAGTATGTGCAGGAGAGGAGTGACCAGAATGTGCAAGAATGCAGTGCAAAGGATATGGCAGTGAGTGGTATATACAGGAGAGGAGAGTGGAGGGTATGACAGCTGGAAGTATGTGCAGGATAGTATACAGTATATGATATGAGGGGGGATATGGTAGATTTACTGTAGATGTTGTTAAAACAGGCATAGAGCAAAATTAGGCTTTTTTCAATGGCAAAGGAATGTTCTTACCGTTTGCACACCTGATACTTAATTGAACCAGTTCTCCAACTTACAGTTAATCATCTCTTCAGGGTTTTTTTCAGACAGGTTTGAATTCTTTGTACATTTTCTGTAGTCCCCTTCAGGGCGGGCGCTCCCACTAGGTGAACTAGGCAAGATTCAGACAAAAATATGAGGTAGCAATGCCGCTCCAAGCGTGTTGGTGTGTCTAATAGTCACCCTCCCCAATCACAACTTCAGGTGCAGGCCCTGATATCGTGTAGACAATCGAAGACAACTGCTGAACAACTGCACTCCGAATGATACCTTTTATTTGTGTAGAAAATCCAAAATCTGTTACATCATGGTGATGGAAGATATAGACAGCTAACGCGTTTCACATAAATATAGATGTTTAATCATAGCTAGGATTTCTTCATAGCTATTTTCTTCAATTTTCTAGGCGAACCAGTGTTATTAGTTGCAGAGCGGTGTGCGGCTTTCCCCCTTTCCCTCCCACTGGCTTTTACATGCTGGAGGGAAAGGGACAGACCAGTGTGACAGCCAGCCAATAAGCGCTGCTCTTCTGAGTGTGAGGGTTGCTCCGCCTCCTGCAGTCTCTGACCATCTCCTGTATCATGTCTGCAGTATCTGACATTCTCCTGTATCATGTCTGCAGTCTCTGACCATCTCCTGTATCATGTCTGCAGTCTCTGACCATCTCCTGTATCATATCTGCAGTCTCTGACCATCTCCTGTATCATGTCTGCCTTATCTGACATTCTCCTGTATCATGTCTGCAGTATCTGACATTCTCCTGTATCATGTCTGCAGTCTCTGACCATCTCCTGTATCATGTCTGCAGTCTCTGACCATCTCCTGTATTATATCTGCAGTCTCTGACCATCTCCTGTATCATGTCTGCCTTATCTGACATTCTCCTGTATCATGTCTGCAGTCTCTGACCATCTCCTGTATCATGTCTGCAGTCTCTGACCATCTCCTGTATCATGTCTGCAGTCTCTGACCAACTCCTGTATCATATCTGCAGTCTCTGACCATCTCCTGTATCATGTCTGCAGTATCTGACATTCTCCTGTATCATGTCTGCAGTCTCTGACCATCTCCTGTATCATGTCTGCAGTATCTGACATTCTCCTGTATCATGTCTGCAGCATCTGACATTCTCCTGTATCATGTCTGCAGTCTCTGACATTCTCCTGTATCATGTCTGCAGTCTCTGAGCATCTCCTGTATCATGTCTGCAGTCTGTGGCATTCTCCTGTATCATGTCTGCAGTCTCTGACCATCTCCTGTATCATGTCTGCAGTCTTTGACCATCTCCTGTATCATGTCTGCAGTCTCTGGCATTCGCCTGTATCATGTCTGCAGTCTCTGACCATCTCCTGTACTATGTCTGCAGTCTCTGACCATCTCCTGTATCATGTCTGCAGTCTCTGGCATTCGCCTGTATCATGTCTGCAGTCTCTGACCATCTCCTGTACTGTATCTGCAGTCTCTGGCATTCTCCTGTATCATGTCTGCAGTCTCTGGCATTCTCATGTATCATGTCTGCAGTCTCTCACCATCTCCTGTATCATGTCTGCAGTCTCTGGCATTCTCCTGTATCATGTCTTCAGTCTCTGACATTCTCCTGTATCATGTCTGCTGTCTCTAACTATCTCCTGTATCATGTCTGCAGTCTCTGGCATTCTCCTGTATCATGTCAGCAGTCTCTGACATTCTCCTGTATCATGTCTGCAGTCTCTGACATTCTCCTATAGTATGTTTTGCAGTCTGTGACCATCTCCTGTATCATGTCTGCAGTCTCTGGCATTCTCCTGTATCATGTCTGCAGTCTCTGACATTCTCCTGTATCATGTCTGCAGTCTCTGACATTCTCCTACAGTATGTTTTGCAGTCTGTGACCATCTCCTGTAGTATTTTTCTATGAAAACTAAATGCCGTGTGGAAACTGGACACCTGCAGTGGTGGGGTTCACTTATTCCTCAGTGGCTGGAGAAGCGGTGTGTTGTGCCCCGCATCCTGTTGGTCTTTCTGATATTTGGCAGAAAAGAATAAACATTTCATTTTTATCATTGATGAAAATTTGTGTTTCTATCCTCTTACCCTCAACAGATAACTATTTCTTGACAAATAACTTTCCCCTGAAGAAGAAAGAACTATATGTAAAATTACATTCGAAACGCGTTGGACTATTTTTTTGTCCTCATCATATCTGTATGTCGACTGTCATAAATGGTCATCTGTCATTGAATTGCATCTCACTTTTAACTTTTGTATGGACTATGTTTTAATTTATACCAGTAAAAATTCACTTTATATACATTCTTTGAAGTTGTGCACCCCCTAAAAAGTCCAATTTAGAGGGTTTGTTGCTATTATATCACCAGGGAGTATATTCTTGGGTTAAATGGTTCAGCAGTGGAGCATTATTCCTTACATTTCCAAATTGATACCCACATACTGTCATGGATATGTAGTATGTCTGGCAGCTTACCTTTCTCTCCACGTGTTCATTAGAGGCCAGACTCTCTTTCTGGCTGGCTTTATCATCTCTCCTCCCTGTATGGCTCCACCCCAGGCCATCCCAGGAACTCTATATTAACCAGTTCACTGCAGGTCTGCTTTGCTGATCAACGTTGTTTGTTAGCATTGTGTTCCTGCTTGCCGTGTGCTACGTTATCTCTGTGTACCGATTTTGGCTTGTCCCCGACTATTCCTGTTTGCCTGTGACCCTGACCCCAGGCCTGTCCCTTGGTTATCCTCGTCTGCTTGTTCCCCCGACCTCGGCTTATCCCTCACTATCTCTTGTGTACTGAGTGGCTGATTCCCCTTTCTCCCTACGGAGCATGACCTAGGGGACTCTGGGGGCCGCGACCTGGATCCAGTTGCAGCGAAGGCCATTCTCACCACTAGAGGCTCTGGTAAATACCGAAGAAAGAAAAATAAGTGCAGCGCTGGTGAGCATAAATTTGCATGAAGCAATATAGACCAGTCCCATTTAAATGGGTAACATTATAATGGTGTAGTCCAAAAACACAATAACAAGAAAATATATAAAGGGTGGTGAAACCCTATATGCAAACGGTGAAGTGTAAATTACAAAGCAAGTCCTTCAAGTCAAAGCAGGCAAGTCTTCATATGGAGCACTCCTATCCACCGCTCCTGTGTTACTGGAGAATCTGATGGTGTACGTGATCCACTCGGATGGGCATACAGGATAACCAAACAGATATATGGAAAAAGATGGGTACTCTTGCCACAAATGTTGGACACATATGCCGGGAGCAATGTGTCAGATGCGCTTGTAAGAGCTCCTCGGATGGACGGCTCTATGGGGGGGTGATGATTCAAAAGATTGTGGATCTTTCCCAGGAATCATAGGGTCCAAGATGGAGAGTGGTTCCAAGATTTCGGATGGAGCAACACTTGTATGTATCCAAAAAAAAGAGAAAAACTCCACATAGTGTAGTTTGTTTTAAGAAAGGTAAGCCTTTATTAGGCTGATAAATGGTAAAACAATAAAAGCAAATAAAAAATGAAAATGCCAGTACTCTGGAAAAGATCTGGCACACGTGATCACATGTGTGTAAAAGCGCGTGGTAGTTGGGTATGAAAAAGCTATGTACCCTTTTGTACTTGTACTTTTTCATACCCAACTACCACGCGCTTTTACACACGTGTGTGATCACGTGTGCCAGATCTTTTCCAGAGTACTGGCATTTTCATTTTTTATTTGCTTTTATTGTTTTACCATTTATCAGCCTAATAAAGGCTTACCTTTCTTAAAACAAACTACACTATGTGGAGTTTTTCTCTTTTTTTTGGATACATACAAGTGTTGCTCCATCCGAAATCTTGGAACCACTCTCCATCTTGGACCCTATGATTCCTGGGAAAGATCCACAATCTTTTGAATCATCACCCCCCCATAGAGCCGTCCATCCGAGGAGCTCTTACAAGCGCATCTGACACATTGCTCCCGGCATATGTGTCCAACATTTGTGGCAAGAGTACCCATCTTTTTCCATATATCTGTTTGGTTATCCTGTATGCCCATCCGAGTGGATCACGTACACCATCAGATTCTCCAGTAACACAGGAGCGGTGGATAGGAGTGCTCCATATGAAGACTTGCCTGCTTTGACTTGAAGGACTTGCTTTGTAATTTACACTTCACCGTTTGCATATAGGGTTTCACCACCCTTTATATATTTTCTTGTTATTGTGTTTTTGGACTACACCATTATAATGTTACCCATTTAAATGGGACTGGTCTATATTGCTTCATGCAAATTTATGCTCACCAGCGCTGCACTTATTTTTCTTTCATTGTTTACTCACAGGGTGTTTCACTGTTAGTGCTGGCTGCTTCTTTTTTCTTTACATTTTCAGCAGCGCAACTTTATTTTGTTTTGTTTGTTCTACGATTTTCTGGTAAATACCAGCTGGATCTTAGACTCCGCGCCCTGGGGAATCTTGGGCTCAAGCTTCCTGTAGGGTCCTTGTTTGTGCCCCAGCGAACCTCTCCCCCATATCCACTCTGTGGTCCATACACAGCAGTCTGCTATAGGGCTCACTACCTTGTGGTGCATCCCTGACTCCAACGGGGTGCACTTGTCATCTGGCCACAGGTGACCTGACACATACCTTACACTCCAGAACTATTCCTAAGACATTTAAATCACCACATCAAAAACATTTAAAGGCTTAACACTGTAAGGAAAAATAAAACAAGTACCGTATTTATCGGCGTATACCGCGCACTTTTTTGCCCTGAAAATCAGGGCAAAATCGTGGGTGCGCGATATACGCCGATAACCGCTTTCCCGCGCCGAATTTTGAATACTCTGCCTGCATATACCGAGCGCAGTACACTCGTGTATAGTCGGGCAGGCTCGGCTACTCTCGCGCTCATGTCCTGGACGTACAGGACGTGAGCGCGAGAGTAGCCGAGCCTGCCTGACTATACACGAGTGTACTTCGCTCGGTATATGCAGGCGGAGTATTCAAAATGTGGCGCGGGAAAGCGGAGATCGAGCGTGGAGGACGCCGCAGAAGGATGCCGGACCCGTCGAGGAGGACACCCGAAGCCGCAGACGCACACCGGACCCGTCGAGGAGGACACCCGAAGCCGCAGACCCACTGTCAGGAATGGTCAACCCTGCTGGTAAATATGCCTGTTATTCTGGCTGCAGTACTGGCCTCCACCAGCAGGGGGTTCTTGGTCTTTTGGAGCTCACAGCCTTTCCTGCGTTCAGGTGTGACCTGAACGTAATCAACACACCCCCTATTTATACCCCGCGAGCTCAAGCAGAGCTCGCCCTGGTATCTTCATACCTTCTGGACCTAAGCCTGTACCCTGACCCGTCTTCTGATCCTGATTTGGTACCTCGATCCTGTTCTATGATCCTGATCCCTGATCCCGCCTGGACTTGTCTGCCCTGCTTCCTGATCCCTGTCTCCCCTTAGTCCGTATCCTGCAGCTAGTCCATCCATCCGACCCCTGCTCCGTCCTGTCCCATCTGCTGATATCCCTTGTGTATGACCTCGGCCTGGCTTGACCTATGTGTACGGTATTCCCTTTTTGATTATATATATATTGTTTGCTGTTTTCACTGGTTGTCCTCATTTACTTATAATTAAACACCTTTTACTTCACTAATCATATTGTCTGGTCTCTCTGTGCAGTCACACGGGTCTGATCTATCATCCCTCCTGACAGTATACCAGGGCCACTCTTGATCAGACGTGACTGCATTTGGGAACCATCCTGGTGTAGCGCATTGCTCTAAACATGGATTGCGATGACATCCTTTATTATTCTCTGCTGGCTGAAGAGGATGAAGGGTATTGTCGCCAGGTTTTGGAGGGTTGGACTGGTAACCAGCTAATGGAAACTATCCGATTAGCTCATTCCTGTGTGGATCAGGGTTACATGACTTTTAATGATGTTCAGCCATTAATTTGGTTGTGTGTAAAACCAGCCCTGTCATCTATTCCTGTCGGTAGTGATGATTTCTCTCCCCCCTTCCGTCATGACCAAGTTGAATCCCTGGTGTGGTTATTAGAGGATGATCCGGCGTCTTTTGATGAGTATTATTCCTCCTGTCCCCAGCAAAAGTTATCTGAGTGTATTGATTCTGTGCAGGCTCTGATTAGACAAGGTGTGTGTGAACCTGCTTTTGTTCAACAAGTGCTGCAGGCATGGTCAGATCTCCTGATTCCAGCCAAGCCAGTCCGTTCCAGCCCTACTATTAACCCTCTGCCTTCTCAGGGATCCATCTATCCATCACCAATGGCAACCCCAGCTCAGATAATTCAGCATCCTACCAAATATTACTACCCAGTTTCTACTAATTGTACCTACCCTGCCTTTAATCCACCTGTCCGTTCCAACCCTGCTATTAACCACCTACCTTCCCAAGGACCTATCCGCCCATCGCCAATGACAACCTCAGCTTTCGCCCAGTTAATTCCGCACCCTACCAAATATTACTACCCAATTTCTACTAATTGTACCTACCCTGCCTATAATCCACCTGTAACAACTCCACAAGAACCTCCTCCAGTCACCATCCCTGTGCCTCTGCCATATTCCAACCCCTCCTCCTACTTAAATCCATCTTCTTCATACATTGCTTCTGTGAACAAACCTGTAGTGTCTAAGTCTAAAAAGAAACGGAAGTACTTCCCAACTCACACCATCGTGCCAGTTACCCAGCCTGTCCCAGTGCCACCTGTTCAGCTTGTCCCAGTGCCATCTGCTCAGCTTGTTCCAGTGCCATCTGCTCAGCTTGTTCCAGTGCCATCTGCTCAGCTTGTTCCAGTGCCATCTGCTCAGCTTGTTCCTGTGCCAGCTGCTATGCCTGTTCCTGTGCCAGCTACTCTACCTGTTCCAGTGCCAGCCGACCAACCCGTTCCAGTGCCAGCTGCCCAGCTTGTGCCAGCCTCCCAGCTTGTTCTAGTGCCAGCCTCCCAGCTTGTTCCTGTGCCAGCCTGCCACTCTGGTGTTCCTGTGCCAGCCTGCCACCCTGGTGTTCCTGTGCCAGCCTGCCACCCTGGTGTTCCTGTGCCAGCCTGCCACCCTGGTGTTCCTGTGCCAACCTGATGTTCCTGTGCCAGCCCGCCAACCTGATGTTCCTGTGCCAGCTTGCCAGTCCGATGACTTCCAGTCCGCTGCCCAGCTTGATGACTTCCAGTCCGCTGCCCAGCTTGATGACTTCCAGTCCGCTGCCCAGCTTGATGACTTCCAGTCCGCTGCCCAGCTTGATGGCTTCCAGTCCGCTGCCCAGCTTGATGGCTTCCAGTCCGCTGCCCAGCTTGATGGCTTCCAGTCCGCTGCCCAGCTGGATGACTTCCAGTCTGCTGCCCAGCTCGATGACTTCCAGTCTGCTGCCCAGGTTGATGACTTCCAGTCTGCTGCCCAGGTTGATGACTTCCAGTCTGCTGCCCAGGTTGATGACTTCCAGTCTGCTGCCCAGGTTGATGACTTCCAGTCTGCTGCCCAGGTTGATGACTTCCAGTCTGCTGCCCAGGTTGATGGCTTCCAGTCTGCTGCCCAGGTTGATGGCTTCCAGTCTGCTGCCCGGCTTGATGACTTCCAGTCCGCTGCCCAGCCTGCTGTTCCTGTGCCAGTCTGCCAGCCTGCTGTTCCTGTGCCAGTCTGCCAGCCTGCTGTTCCTGTGCCAGTCTGCCAGCCTGCTGTTCCTGTGCCAGTCTGCCAGCCGCTCGATGACCCTGAGCCTGCTGCCCAGCTCGATGACCCGGAGCCTGCTGCCCAGCTCGATGACCCGGAGCCTGCTGCCCAGCTCGATGACCCGGAGCCTGCTGCCCAGCTCGATGACCCAGAGCCTGCTGCCCAGCTCGATGACCCGGAGCCTGCTGCCCAGCTCGATGACCCGGAGCCTGCTGCCCAGCTCGATGACCCGGAGCCTTTGTCTGCTGCCCAGCTCGATGACCCGGAGCCTTTGTCTGCTGCCCAGCTCGATGACCCGGAGCCTTTGTCTGCTGCCCAGCTCGATGACCCGGAGCCTTTGTCTGCTGCCCAGCTCGACGACCCGGAGCCTTTGTCTGCTGCCCAGCTCGACGACCCGGAGCCTTTGTCTGCTGCCCAGCTCGACGACCCGGAGCCTTTGTCTGCTGCCCAGCTCGACGACCCGGAGCCTTTGTCTGCTGCCCAGCTCGACGACCCGGAGCCTTTGTCTGCTGCCCAGCTCGATGACCCGGAGCCTTTGTCTGCTGCCCAGCTCGATGACCCGGAGCCTTTGTCTGCTGCCCAGCTCGATGACCCGGAGCCTTTGTCTGCTGCCCAGCTCGATGACCCGGAGCCTTTGTCTGCTGCCCAGCTCGATGACCCGGAGCCTTTGTCTGCTGCCCAGCTCGATGACCCGGAGCCTTTGTCTGCTGCCCAGCTCGATGACCCAGAGCCTTTGCCTGCTGCCCAGCTCGATGACCCGGAGCCTTTGTCTGCTGCCCAGCTCGACGACCCGGAGCCTTTGTCTGCTGCCCAGCTCGATGACCCGGAGCCTTTGTCTGCTGCCCAGCTCGATGACCCGGAGCCTTTGTCTGCTGCCCAGCTCGATGACCCGGAGCCTTTGTCTGCTGCCCAGCTCGATGACCCGGAGCCTTTGTCTGCTGCCCAGCTCGATGACCCGGAGCCTTTGTCTGCTGCCCAGCTCGATGACCCGGAGCCTTTGTCTGCTGCCCAGCTCGATGACCCGGAGCCTTTGCCTGCTGCCCAGCTCGATGACCCGGAGCCTTTGTCTGCTGCCCAGCTCGATGACCCGGAGCCTTTGTCTGCTGCCCAGCTCGATGACCCGGAGCCTTTGTCTGCTGCCCAGCTCGATGACCCGGAGCCTTTGTCTGCTGCCCAGCTCGATGACCCGGAGCCTTTGTCTGCTGCCCAGCTCGATGACCCGGAGCCTTTGTCTGCTGCCCAGCTCGATGACCCGGAGCCTTTGTCTGCTGCCCAGCTCGATGACCCGGAGCCTTTGTCTGCTAGCCAGCTTGATGACCCGGAGCCTTTGTCTGCTGCCCAGCTCGATGACCCGGAGCCTTTGTCTGCTAGCCAGCTTGATGACCCGGAGCCTTCATCTTCTGCCTAGCTCGATGACCCAGAGCCTATGCCCTCTGCCCAGCTCGATGACCCGGAGCCTTTATCCACTACCTGGCTTGACACCATGAGCCTTCCCCAGCAACAACTGGTTGGAGCGTCCGGAGGCCGCTCCTTTGAGGGGGGTACTGTCAGGAATGGTCCCCCCTGCTGGTAAATATGCCTGTTATTCTGGCTGCAGTACTGGCCTCCACCAGCGGGGGGTTCTTGGTCTTTTGGAGCTCACAGCCTTTCCTGTGTTCAGGTGTGACCTGAACGTAATCAACACACCCCCTATTTATACCCCGCGAGCTCAAGCAGAGCTCACCCTGGTATCTTCATACCTTCTGGACCTAAGCCTGTACCCTGACCCGTCTTCTGATCCTGATTTGGTACCTCGATCCTGTTCTATGATCCTGATCCCTGATCCCGCCTGGACTTGTCTGCCCTGCTTCCTGATCCCTGTCTCCCCTTAGTCCGTATCCTGCAGCTAGTCCATCCATCCGACCCCTGCTCCGTCCTGTCCCATCTGCTGATATCCCTTGTGTATGACCTTGGCCTGGCTTGACCTATGTGTACGGTATTCCCTTTTTGATTATATATATATTGTTTGCTGTTTTCACTGGGTGTCCTCATTTACTTATAATTAAACACCTTTTACTTCACTAATCATATTGTCTGGTCTCTCTGTGCAGTCACACGGGTCTGATCTATCATCCCTCCTGACACCCACGCCGGACCCGACGAAGGGGACACCTGAAGCCGCAGACGCACGCTGGACCCGACGAAGAGGACACCCGAAGCCGCAGCCGGACCCGACAAGACCGCCGTTGAACGCCGCGCAAGACACCAAAACTGTAAGTACAAAAAAACTACAAAACTAACAAAAAACTTTTTTTTCACAGGAATGGGGGCCACTTTAGGGGTGCGCGCTATACGCGGGAGCACGCTATACCCCGATAAATACGGTATATCCCTACAGTGCAGAACCCCAAGTTACTTATACCCACTAATGAAGTCAAACATAAAGTGTACATTTTTGGCTGTCACTACTTTCATTTGGAAATTGCTGCAGTGCATCGACCAAAGGTATTTTTTATTTTATCAATATTTTTTTTTATTCTATTGATATTTTTTATTTTATTGATATTTTTTATTAAATTGATATTTCTTATTAAATTCGATATTTTTTTATTGTATTGATATTTTTTTATTGTATTGATATTTTTTTATTACATATATTTTATTTTTTATTTTATGATTGAACTAGATGGACTTGTGTATTTTTTCAACCTGACTAACTATGTAACTATGTAAGTGTATCATTGATAAAAAAAAATATCCAACCATCAGTCAACTTCCATAAATATAACAATCAATTTTATTTTTACACATGATCAAGTTCTGCTTGAATATTCATCTTACTTTAGTAGGCACTCTGTGGTCTATGAAACCCTTTATTGCAGTCTACTGATTGTATAGGTGGACAGTAACTGGTTAGAGATAAAAAGAAGAGTAAAGCAGCTATAACCAGGGTGGTGGTCCAGTGAAGGTGGGAGTGAGGGATGCTTCCTCCATTGCTGTTGAAGTCTCCTCCACATTTCAGTGTTGGTGGGGAAATATCTTGGACATCACTGAATGTTTGATTCAGGTAGGATTTGATCCAATTCTGGTAGGCAGTCACCTGGGTGTACACCCCGGGGTAATTTGGTTCAGCGCAGCCAATGCCCCAGCTTACGATTCCAACCTGGTACCAGACTCCCCGGACCTTACACACCAGAGGTCCTCCTGAGTCACCCTGGAAGACAAGTAACAACCATCAGCTGCACTACGTGTCTACATTTAGGTATCAGCCGTTTCTTCAGAATAATTCAAAATGTTTCATTATATTTTTCTATTTCCTTAAATTTAATAACTAATCCAAAGTACAGTACATCTAAAAACAAATCCGAAAGACTATAAATGAGTTTATGTGGCAACTTAAAAACTGAGGATGAGCCTTGCATGCTGCTACAATAGTGGCCACACATGCTTTGATGGGATACTTTGGTTGTGAATATGATTGTATTTTAATTGATTAGATTATGAGATTACATGGTGGAAACCAAGACGAAATTGATAGCTCACGTTCATAAGTTACGGTCGTACCCTATCAATTGAAATCCTTCGATCAAATGGGCTGTTGATTAACCACTTAAGCCCCGGACCAATATGCTGCTAAATGCCCAGAGGCATTTTTACAATTCGGCACTGCGTCGCTTTAACAGACAATTGCGCGGTCGTGCGACGTGGCTCCCAAACAAAATTTGCGTCCTTTTCTTCCCACAAATAGAGCTTTCTTTTGGTGGTATTTGATCGCCTCTGCGATTTTTATTTTTTGCGCTATAAACAAAAAATAGAGCAACATTTTTGAAAAAAAATCAATATTTTTTACTTTTTGTTATAAGGAAAATCGAATAAACTTAATTTTAGTCAAACATTTAGGCCAAAATGTATTCAGCCACATGTCTTTAGTAAAGAAAAAATCGCAATAAAAAAAAATAGCTACCTAGCGGCAACAGCGACACTAATACAGCGATCAGAAAAATGATCGCTTAGTGACATTGGCAATAGGGGGTGAAAGGGTTAACTAGGGCGGTGATCAAGGGGTTAAAACTTTATTAGGAGGGGTAGGGGGCTACCCTGGACCTAACACTAACTGCCTGTCACAGTAACTGTCAAACTGACACTAAATGCAGTGATCAGTAAATATATGATCACTGCAATCAGTGGCACTGTGACAGGGGGGTTGGTCGGAAAGGGGTTAAGTGTGCCTATGTGTGTGGTGTCAGTGTAGTATTGGTGCGACTTACTTGTGATGTCTTCTCTCCTCTCGGCGGATTGAAAATACCACCGAGAGGAGAGGTGACATCACTTCCTCTGCCAGTGTTTACATTACACAGGCGGAGGAAGTACACTGCAGGGAGGACGCCGATTGGCTGGGAGCGATCCGGAGGGGGCAGACAAACGAACAGCCGCCCCCTCATCCCGGATCGCTCCTGCAGCCACGGGGACCGCCGCAAGTACCGGGGGGGTGGTCCGATTAGACCCCCGACCCATGTCTAGGCAGGGACGTACAGGTACGTCAGTGTGCCTGACCGTGCCATTCTGCTGACGTAAATGTACATGCGGCGGTCCCTAAGCAGTTAAAGATTGATTATTCCTATTGGAAGTAATTGATCAGAAACAAAATCTATAATTTATCAAAGCGTGTATGGCCCCCATGAGAGTGAGCCTTTTGTATTGACGCAAGATTGAGAGTGAGCTTGTGCTGAGGTAATCACTGTGTGTAACGGGAGGGCCCGTGGGACCCAGAAGCTCTTAGGAAGTATGAGCCAGAAAATAATGGACATTCAGAATATATATTTGATTGCTTTAACATGGGTCTGTAATTCACAATATTTTCCAGGATATCTTTGGAGAAATAGGTCCTGTTTGTTGATCCTGAACTCAACAGGTTAATTGAAAGATGTTAATGTCGTCACCTCCAGCTACCTGGCTGCCTGTGTAATGTAAATTGAATCCAGACTAACTTCTAAGGATCTTTCATTGTGTCTTGTGCTAATTGACCCTGTATTGTGTGAAGGTCTATTTATGATAATGTGTATTGCAGGTCAGGTGTCCGAGTCATCAGCTGTAGTTAATTAGCTTATGTAAATTAGGTCAGGTCCCGGAATCAGGGTGTCTGCTAAAGAGATGTATTGAGGATGATGTGTATTGGGGGGGGGGGGGCTCGTTAGGTAACCATTGTGTGATGTTGTGGGTGGATCGGGGGCCATATCTCCTGTGGTATCCTAAAGTGTATATAAGAGCCTGTATGTCTCATTAAAGTCATTCCCTGTATTGAACCTCAAACAGAGCTGTGTGTCTCATTAATGGGGGGGAATTCTTATGGGTCTTGATCACCTGATTGGGGAGTGTCGGTAGCTGCCTTGTGATCGGGAATGTAATAAATGGCGTTAACCCCTTTCATATTTGGGGTGCTGTTACAAGATCTCACTTACATAGTTACATAGTTAGTCAGGTTGAAAAAAAGACACAAGTCCATCCAGTTCAACCATAAAAATAAATAAAACATCATACAATCCCATATACCCAATTCTATGCCCACAGTTGATCCACTTAAAGCATATCAGAAATGATAACACACCCCAAGATAAACTTTTAGCTTATTTTGTCAATAACTGATGTCATGCATTGCTTCTCTGTCATATTAGAAGATGTGGACCTTGGACGGGTGATCTGTGCCTCAATGCTAATGGCGTCACTCACCAGGCAGGCATCCTTCTGTCCGTTTCTGTAGCCAGCACAAATCCTATCATAGTGGATGGGTGCGCTGGATCCTGTGCTGTTGTATATTTCTGTGCATGTATTGTGGTCAATAAGTGGGACCATGACCTCCTGGAGGGTCCCATTTACAGGTGGTGTCCCTGGTGATGAACAGAGACAACAAGAAGATCACAAATGTATCAGTTGCATTGTTTCTATTGTTTTTCTCTGTGGAGAAAAAAGTCCATAAAGCTTTGAAAAATTGGGGTGTATAGCAGTAGAGCATTTGATTGGATATCAAACGCAGGGCCGTCTTAATAGCTTCATGGGCCCCTGGGCAAAGTAATGCACTAGGACCTCTGCCAGCCTGCCACAAATTTACGCACCCACTCAAGAATTAAAGTATAAATAGTAGTAGTAGTAGTAAACAATAAGAAAACATGCCATAATTCAAAGGCTAAATCAACACAAAGAGCACAGGGGGAGGCAGAAGGACATCAGGAGGGCAAAGTACACGTTCTGGGATGCCACTCAGGACAAGGCCATCATCCTGGGAAAACTTAGTAGAATGCATGACTATCCTAGCAGATATAGGACAGTTGGCAAATATGATGTAATGCAAGACTATCATGGGGCCCCCACGCACCTGCTCCTAGCTCCAATGTGGGTGCTCCCTGTTGGTGTGTGAAAAGAATGGTCATTCTGGTTTTGAATGATGGCCTGCAAACCAGGGCCATCTTAATGCAAGGGCACTCCTGGGCACTGTTCAGGGGCCCCAGGTACATAGGGGGCCCCACAATAATCTTGCATTACATCATACTTGCCAACTGTCCCAGATTTGCTGAGACAGTCATGCTTTTTTACTAAACTGTCCTGGGAAGCACCCCAGAACCTATACACTGCCCTTCTGATCCCAGTGTTGTGCCTTCTTGACCCCCTCTGCACTGTGCCCTCCTGATCCCCTCTGTATTGTGCCCTGCTGATCCCCTCTGTACTGTGCCCCTCTGACCCCCTCTGTACTGTGCCATCTTCATTTAGAATGCCATAACTTTGATATGT
Source organism: Rana kukunoris (assembly GCA_029574335.1). NCBI lineage: Eukaryota > Metazoa > Chordata > Amphibia > Anura > Ranidae > Rana > Rana kukunoris. Next base: position 6,187,777 of record CM056054.1, read on the forward strand.
TTTGTGATATTAGATTTCTTTATCCCCCCTGAGGAAGATCAGAACAAGATACAATCGAAACGTGTTGGTGCTCTTCTGTAAGCAATAGTATTTAGTGTTAAGAAGCTCGTTTTTGCTATTTGCAATATTGACATCTCCTGGTTCAAATGCGAGCAGTAGATCACTGGGAGCAGTAGATCCCTGTCATGTCACTAGGCAGAACCCCACAATCCCACAAACCCCACAGGCACCGGGATTTACATGATGGTATCATCTCTGAGCAGGGCTGGACTGGGACAGTAATTTGGCCCTGGACTTTATCCAGACTGACCCACTTTGACAGGTCTCTCCCATGGCGGCCGGACAACTCCCGCACCCCCCCCCCCCCCCGGCCACCCAAACCCCCTCTCCCCCTTCACTAGCCACTAGCCGTTCTACTTTATTAGAGTAGAATAGCAAGCACTGGTGGTACTCTTATAGGCAGTACCAGTGGGGAAGCTAGACATTATTTCACCCGGGGCAAAGAATCAGTTTGGTGCCCCCCTTATGGGACAAGATTAGGCAGAAGGGAGAAACTCCCAGGCCATAGCTGTTGAGTCAGCTATCTGTCCCCTCCCCCCATGCTCCTCTGCCATCATCCCTGCTCCTCTGGTCCTCCCCCTGCTTCTTTGTTCCCCCCAGTTGAGCGCTGTGGGAAGGGAGATACAGAGGAGCAAAGGGGGCGGCGGTCCACTGTCACTGAAGCCGGCCCACTGAGCCAATCGGCTCACCGGGAAACTCCCTGTAGTCCCAATGGCCAGTCCATCCCTGTCTCTGAGCCAGCATATCAGGAAGTAGATATTGACCCTGGATGATGCCTAAACAAAGATAATGTAATCTGGAGAGAAAAGCAGGTGACGGAATTGTAATGGCTCCATAGCATGGAAAATAAGTGAAATCACATTTGCTAATCCTTCCATATACCCACCATCAGAAGATATATCACCCCAGCCGGTCACCCAACACTCAGTGCCACAGGGGAAGGTGGCTAAGGAAGATGGTAGACAGATCGGCTTGATGTACTCAGTATAGTTGACAGCCATGGCCAGCCGGACCAAGGCGATGTCTCCGATGTCTCCAGTGCTTTCGAAATTGTCGTTAACAATGATAGTCCGTACATTGGCAACAACTGTATGAGGACTGTCCACATCCAGCCGGTACAGACCCAAATACACTTCATATTCCCAGATCTCATCAGGACTGTAGAAAGAAAATGGTACAGAAAATGTTACGATGAGATGCCATCTGCTTGTGTAGACAGTGCAGAATTCCACTTTCCAGTGTTGTGTTCCAAAGTCATACACCCCTCTTCTCCATACCATCACATCCTTATACTCACATCTGTAACCCCCTATCATTGCCTAGAGGCATTTGTATTGGGTACCCTCAGGCTTGGAAACCATAGTTTAGGACCACCAGTTCTTTGTGAGCCCCTCAGCAACATGTTATAGAAATGAGAGTCAGCAGTCACTATAAGTATATTTTTCCTTATGCCGCGTACACATAATCGGATTTTCCTTCGGAAAAAACATCCAAGGTTTTTAGGACTGAAAATCTGATTGTGTGTATGCGGCATAAGGAAAAATGTACTTGTGACTGCTGACTGAGTTCCGCTCAGGCTTGGCTTGCATACACACGGTCACACAAAAGAGCTCTGAATTTCCGAACGCCAAGAACATGGTGGATGATGTACAACACCACGATGAGCCGAGAAAACGAAGTTCAATGCTTCCAAGCATGCATCAAATTGTTTCCGAGCATACGTCGGAATTGTGCACGTTGGAATTGCTACAGACAAATTGTTTCCATCGAAAATATTTTTGTTGGTGGAAATTCCAACAGATGGAGCCTACACACGGTCGGAATTTCCGTTTAAAAGCTCACATCAGACTTTTGCTGTTGGAATTTCCAATCGTGTGTACGGAGCATAATGTTTGACTCAAGAATTGATGGCAAAAGAAGGGAGGGAATGGTAGTGCATCCAAAAACACAAAACCTGGGGTGTCTGTCAGCAGGCCCGCCATCAGGGGGGTACAGGCAGTACACCTGTAGGGGGCTTGGATGGGAGGTTCCCAGGGCCCCAGATCGCAACCCCCCTTTTTTTATTTTTTTTTTATAAAAAAAATATATATTTTTTTAATATATTTTTATTTTATTTTTTTTATTAAAAGGCCATTTTTTTTTTTTTGTAGAGGTCCGGAGGTCCCCAGGGGCCTCGGATGGCAACCCAACTTTTTTTATAGATATTTTTCTTTATTTCTTCTTTTTTTTCTGCTCCAGGGGGCCCATGCCTGAAGCTGTGTAAGGTGCCCCATAATTCAGTCAGACAACTGGGGCTTCATTTTTTGTGGGATGTCTAGGTAACTGATGCAGGCAAGGGCCACATCAACCGTTTGGGCAAAAGGAGCAGCTGCCTCCATCCTAAAGGTTGGCAAGACTAAGGCGGCGTACACACGACTGAGGTTCTCGCTGGAAACCAGCGAGAACCTCGCTGGAAGCTGCATTCCAGCGAGAACCTCGGCCGTGTGTACGCTCTCGGCGAGCATCCCGTCGGGAATGCCGTCGAGCAGAAATAGAGAGCATGTTCTCTATTTGCTCGACGGCCCGCCTGGATGAATGGCTGGTTGCCATTCCCGACGGGCGGGTCGCCGAATCTGACGGCCGGCAGAGAACTTCGACGGGTGGAACGATGTGTTCTGCCCGTCGAGGTTCTCTGCCGTGTGTACGCGGCTTAAGGGCCATTTCGAACCTTGCTTTAGTAAATCTCCATTAGTTTGCAGGAACCTAATGCTGCGTACACACGATTAGTTAAATTGGTCGTGAAAAACAGTCGTGTGTAGCCTCCAGAGTATTTTTCTTGACGAGAATTTTTTTTAGAACCTGCTCTATTTTTTCTCATCGTTTTTCACGCCGTTCTTTTTCACTTCGTAAAAAACAGTCGTGTGTACGCTTTTAAGAGGGGGGGGGGAAACGCACATGCTCAGAAGCAAGTTATGAGACGGGGAAATTATCAAAAGCAGCCCAAAGGGTGGCGCCATTCGAATGGAACTTCCCCTTTATAGTGCTGTTGTACGTGTTGTACGTCACCGCGCTTTGCTCGAACATTTTTTTCATGAACGTCTGTATGCAAGGCAGGCTTGAGAGGAATCGCGACAAATCATGTTGAGAAAAACCGTTGTTTTTGCATGACATGATTAACGGTTGTGTGTACGCGGCATTAGAATGTAACTTTGATGACCCTTAGTACCTACCCTCACCGACACATGTTTACTACTCATTAATTGATCTTGTTTAACCACTTAAGACCCGGACCAAAATGTAGGTAAAGGACCTTGCCCCTTTTTGCGATTCGGCACTGCTTTGTTTTAACTGACAATTGCGCGGTCGTGCGACGTGGCTCCCAAACAAAATTGGCGTCCTTTTTTTCCCACAAATAGAGCTTTCTTTTGGTGGTATTTGATCACCTCTGCGGTTTCATTTTTTGTGCTATTAACAAAAATAGAGCGACAATTTAAAAAAAAATTCAATATTTTTTACTTTTTGCTATAATAAATATCCCCCAAAAATATATAAAAAAACATTTTTTTTCCTCAGTTTAGGCTGATACGTATTCTTCTACGTATTTTAGGTAAAAAAAATCGCAATAAGCGTTTATCGGTCGGTTTTCGCAAAATTTATAGCGTTTACAAAATAAGGGATAGTTTTATTGCATTTTTATTATTTTTTTTTTTTTACTACTAATAGCGGCGATCAGCGATTTTTTTCGTGACTGCGACAATATGGCGGACACTTCGGACAATTTTGACACATTTTTGGGACAATTGTCATTTTCACAGCAAAAAATGCATTTAAATTGCATTGTTTACTGTGGAAATGACAGCTGCAGTTTGGGAGTTAACCACAGGTGGCGCTGTAGGGGATGTGTGAGCTAGAGTGTTTGTTTACAACTGTAGGGGGGTGTGGCTGTAGGTGTGACATCATCGATCGCGTCCCCCTATTACAGGGATGACTCGATCGATGCTGCGGCCACACCCACGGCTGGGTACTAAAATCAACGTATATATACGTTGATGTGCCCAGCCGTGCCATTCTGCCGACGTAAATGTGCAGTAGGCGGTCCTTAAGTGGTTAAGATACGTTGGTTTAGCTATATATGATGAAAACAGTTCATCACAAAACAGAATTATTGGTCCTTGATGGAAGTAAAAATAAATAAAAAAATGTATACTCACTCTTCAAAGCAATGTGTTGCGGTCAGCACCCACTCAGGTGAGATCAGGGACCCCCCACAGATATGTGATCCTTCATAGTGCAGGCTGACCTGCCAGGGCCACTCCCCATCCAATGCATCTTTACCGCCAACTATCCGACTGGACACCGCAGAGATACCGCACACTGAATAATCTTCAATAGAGAATACCCTGCAAACTGTAGAGAAACAAAGAACCTTTAAAATAGAATTTATGTGAGTGATAAATCATCGTAGCTGTACGTCGGCCCTTTAAACAGCTTTAGCAGGTGCGTGTGCGCTGCACAAGGTAGGGAACCTGATGCATGTGGCCGTGGTCCGCGATGTTCACCCGCCACGCATGATTGTGGGCAGAACGGGGATGCGTGTGTGTAAACTAGAGCTGCACAATTAATCATTAAAAAATCGTGATCTCGATTCAACCTCCCCCTCCGACGATCTCCAATGCAGAGTTTGCCGTTTTTTTCATATAACAAGTGGAGAGACTTTTCAGCTGTCAAAATAAAATATCTGGGCAGTCTGCCAAGTTCTTAGCAGGAAATATTGGGCCAGATTCACAGAGCCATTACTCCGGTGTATCTCCTGATACGCCGGCGTACTTTCAAATTACCCGCGTCGTATCTTTAGTTTGAATCCTCAAACCATGATACGACGGCTTCAGGCTTCGATCCGACAGGCTTACGTCTTCGTACGCCTTCGGATCTACGCTGCAATCTTTTTCCGCCCGCTGGGTGGAGTTTGCGTCGTTTTCCGCGTCGGGTATGAAAATTAGCTTTTTATGGCGATCCACGAAGTTACGATCGGCCGTCGTATTCTCTAACGTCGTCGCTAGTCGGCTTTTTCCGGCGTAAAGTTAAAGCTGCTATTATCCGGTCTATAGTTAGACGTGCCATGTTAAGTATGGCCGTCATTCCCACGTCGAATTTTCAATTTTTTTTTTTTGCGTTAGTCGTCCGTGAATAGGAATGTACGTAAATGACGCTACTAAAAAAAAAATGATGTTCCGACGTAATTTCGCGCAATGCACGGCGGGAAGTTTCTGAACGGAGCATGCGCAGTTCGATCGCCGCAGGGACGCGCCAAATTTAAATGATTCACGCCCCCTAATCGCGTATTTCGATTCCGCCGCGAGAGATACACTACGCCGCCGTACCTTACGGGCCGAAATCTTCCTGGATTCGACTTAGAGCCAGGTAAGATACGGCGGCGTAGTGTATCTCTGATACTCTGTGCCGGGGCAATTGTATGTGGATGTGGCCCATTGTAACTAATGCTTCCTTCTTAGATCAAAGGGATAAATTTGTGTGTGTGTGTGTGAAAAAAATCCAGGCAGTCTGCCAAGTTTTTAACAACATTAAACATTGTAACTAACTTCCTTCTTAGATCAAACTTCTGTGTGTAAATGCAGGAAGTTTACCAATTAAAGTCTATGGGCCAGATTCAGGTAGAAGTTACGCGGCTTATTTGTAGATAAGCCGCGTAACTTCTAACCTACGCCGTCATATCTGTTTTCTGTAGTCAGAAAACAAGATACGCTGGGATTGAGTTCAGATATGAGCGGCGTAATTGTATTTCGCTGTCGTATCGGAACTGCAATTTTAAAATGGCCGCTCGGGGCGTTCCCGCTGACTTACACCGAGAATATGTAAATCAGCGAGATACGGCAATTCACGATCGTACGCAGGCCCGACGCAGTGACTTTACAACGTTTCCGTAAGAGAAAAGCGGCGTAAAGAAAAACATGCCCCCTAGGTGGAGTATCCTATGTTAAGTATGGCCGTCGCGATCGCGTCGAATTGAAAAAGTTTTTACGTCGTTTGCGTAACTCGTCCGTGAATGGGGATTGACGTCATTGACGTTGATGACGAAAACACCGACAGAATTTGGAGCATGCGCACTGGGATACATTGACAGCCGACGCATGCGCAGTACGTTCGCCGCGGGATCGCGCCTAGTTTAAATAATACACGCCTCCTACCCGCCCAATTTGAATTCCGCCGGCTCATTTTCGCTACGCCGCCGCAACTTTAGGATCAAGTTCTTTGTGAATACAATACTTGCTCCTAAAGTTTCGGCGGAGTAACGTAAATGACGAACGGTACGCCAGAATAAAGATCCGCTATCCTACCTGAATCTGGCCCTAAATCTTTTTCTGACACTTGTTTCTTAAGTTAAAATCAATGGGCCAGATTCAGGTAGATGGGAGCATCTTTGCTCTGGAGTAACGCTTCTCATTTACGTAACTCTGCCGAAATTTTAGGAGCAAGTGCTGTTATTCATGAAGCACTTGCTCCTAAAGTTGCGGCAGCGCATCGCAAATGAGCCAGCGGAATTCAAATTGGGCGGGTACGGGGCGTGTAGTATTCTAACTATGCGCGATCCCGCGGCGAACGTACTGCGCATGCGTCGAGTGTCAATGCATCCCAGTGCGCATGCTCCAAGTTCTGTCAGTGAACGTCAATGACGTCACGTCCCCATTCATGAATGTTTTACGCAAGCGACCCGTTTATTTTTTTCCCGACGCGATGACGACGGCTATACTTAACATAGGATATACCACTAGGGGGCTGCTTTATCTTTACGCCGCGTATCGCTTCCGGAAACGTCGTAAAGTCACTGCGTCGCGCCCGAAAACGATCGTGAATTTCCGACTCCCGCTGATTAACATATTTTTTCAGCGTAAATCGGCGGGAACGCCCCCGGCGCCATTTTTAAGTTGAAGTCACGATGCGATGGCGAAATTCAATTACGCCGATCGCATCGGAACTCCAACCCGGCGTTTCTTGTTTTCTGGTTATAGAAAACAAAAACGCCGGCTTAAAGTGACAGTTAGGCTGGCGGATCACTGGATACTCCAGCCTAACTCTTCATGAATCTGGTCCAATATTTTTTTTTGTTAGAAAATTACTTGTAACTCCCTCAAACATTATATATATTTTAGCAGAGACTCTAGGGAATAAAATGGCAATTGCTGCAATATTTGATGTCACACTGTATTTGCCCAGCTGTCTTTCAAATGCAATTTTTTGGGGAAAAATGAATAATTAAAAAAAAAAAATGAAACAGTAAAGTTGGCTCAATTTTTTGGGATGTTACGCTGCAAGAATCGTGTGAGAATTGTGATCTATCTTCTAAGCAAAAAAAAATTGTGATTCTCATTTTAGCCAGAATCATGCAGCTCTAGTTTAATCACACGCATCTCCATTCTGACAGGAGAGGAGAGACAGATCGTCTGTTCCCAGTAATCAGGAACAGCGATATGTCTCCTCCTCTAGTGAGTCCCCTCCCCCCACAGTTAGAAACACACAGTGAGGGAACGCATTTAACCCCTTGATCGCCCCCTAGTGTTAACCCCTTCCCTGCCAGTGACATTTACACAGTACTCAGTGCATTTTTATAGCACTGATCACTGTATAAATGTTAATTGCCCCAAAAATTTGTCAAAAGTGTCCAATCTGTCTGCCGCAATGTCGTAGTACTGCTAAAAATCTCAGATCGCCGCCATTACTAGTAAAAAAAATAAAATAAAATAAATGCCATAATTATATCCTCTATTTTGTAGACTTTTGCACAAACCAATCAATATACACTTATTGCAATTTTTTTACCAAAAATATGTAGAAGAATATATATCAGCCTAAACTGATGAAGAATTTTTTTGTTTTAACTTTTTGGGGGGATATTTTTTAGAGCAAAAAAGTATAAAATATTGATATTTTTTTCAAATTTGTCGCTCTTATTTTGTTTATAGCGCAAAAAATAGAAACCGCAGAGGTGATCAAATACCACCAAAAGCCAATTTTGTTTGGAAACCACGTCGCACGACCGCGCAGTTGTTAGTTAAAGCGACGCAGTGGCGAATCGCAAAAAGTGGCCCGGTCATTAAGGGGGAAAGAAGTCCGGGGATGAAGTGGTTAATAACCAACAAAATTTTAAAGTCAGATTTTTTTTTTTTAAATAACAAATATGTTATACTTACCTGCTTTATGCAATGGTTTTACACACTTTCAAAGTTGGTCTAGGCATGTGGATGACATTTTCATTATCAGAGAAAGTCGCCAGTACACTACAGATGACATCAAAATGACTGACAGGAAGACCTTGCTAACATACACACAGAGCACACACCCTGAGAACCTAAAGAATAGTCTACTGATTTTACTGTCCCTCTGGGTCATATGTGTTTGCTATATTACAGGGGTTATCCAAAAATGATCTGTCATCATGGGTGTCCGTGAGAACTTTTTTCGGGGGGGGGGCATCATTTTAAGTTCACCCACGCTCTGACGCTTTCCAACAATGTAATTTTCACATTATCAAGGTCAGAGACTGCAGATATAGTGCAGGAGATGGTCAGAGACTGCGGACATGGTACAGAAGACGGTCAGAGAGTGTGGGCACAGTACATGAGATGGTCAGAGAATGTAGGCATGGTGCAGGAGACAGTCAGAGAGAGTTTGCATGGTACAGGAGACGGTCAGAGAGTGTGGGCACGGTACAGGAGACGGTCAGAGAGTGTAGCCATGGTACAGGAGACGGTCAGAGAGTGTGCGCATGGTACAGGAGATGGTCAGAGAGTGTGGGCATGGTACAGGAGATGGTCAGAGAGTGTGGGCATGGTACAGGAGATGGTCAAAGAGTGTGGGCATGGTACAGGAGACGGTCAGAGAGTGTGGGCATGGTACAGGAGGCGGTCAGAGAGTGTTAGCATGGTACAGGAGACGGTCAGAGAGTGTGGGCATGGTACTGGAGATGGTCAGAGAGTGTGGGCATGGTACAGGAGACGGTCAGAGGGTGTGGGCATGGTACAGGAGACGGTCAGAGAGTGTGGGCATGGTACAGGAGACAGTCAGAGAGTGTGGGCATGGTACAGGAGACAGTCAGAGAGTGTGGGCATGATACAGGAGAGGGGCAACAAAGCTAAGAAAGGGTCTGAAGGGCATTTGTTATGAGAAAAGGTTGTGAGCACGGAACTTATTCTCTCTGGAGAAGAGACGCTTGAGAGGGGAAATTATTTCAATTTGCAAATACCGTACTGGTGACCCCACAATAGGGATACAACTTTTTCGTGGAAGGGAGTTTAACAAGACACGTGGCCACTCACAGGGCTGTCTTAATGACACTGTCCAGGGGTCCCAGCTGCATGGGGGGCCCCTGCACTTTCCCCAAAGCAGCTGGTTCTTGAGCTCATGTAGTCCCAAAATTGGGGGGCCCCATGATGGCACTGAGAGTGATAGATACACAGGGGAGGCAGTCTGCCTCCTACCTACTTGATGTCTGTTTACCTGCACTGTCATCATTGTAGGGGCCCCAGAGCATTACTTTGCCCAGGGGGCCGTGATGCTATTAAGACGGCCCTGGCCACTCATTAAAGTTAGAAGATAAGAGGTTTAACCTTAAACTATGTAGAGCATAGGTGTCAAACACAAGGCCCGCGGGCCGAATCCGGCCCGCCAGGCCATTTCATGTGGCCCTCGCACCACCAGCCCTTCTCCAGACCCTTACTTTCTCCTTTCAAGCAATGCATCCAGCTTCTTCCCAGCAGCAGCATAAGGAAAGGGGGGTGCACTGTGATGTAAGGGAGAGTGGGGGGACTCAACTTCTGATGGTGGGGTGGCTCTTGACATCTAATGTAAGGGGAGGGGATGCGCTGGACATCTAATCTTACAGATACAACCGGCCCTTTTGAGGGCAATCATAATGCTGATGCAGCCCACAATGAAATTGAGTTTGACACCCCTGAAGAGGGTTCTTTACTGTAAGAGCGGCACAGGCACATCTTTTATGGACTTATGTTTTCCGCCACTACCCCCTGTATTTTTCAGTAGGTGAGAAGCCCCCAGTATAAGTGGCTGTCCCATTCTTGCCCAAATGTTCTACTGTTTGTGTAGTAGCCCTCCATAACACGCCAGGTCTTTCCAGACAGGTGACATTGGTGGCTTTTAAGTGACCTCCTTACCTGTAGCCATCATGATGAGTAGAGCAAGTGTTCCCATTCCTGCCAAGTAGAGGATACTCCTTTCAGATCTCTCTCTCTCTCTCTGATCTGTGAATAATATGCTTTTCTGCTCCAGAACTTATATGTCCTCTGAAAAAAAGTGTGTTTAGGTTGAAAGACCTCTGATTTGCATACCATAAAGCATATTGTGCTCTCCACCTTGGATCCAACTGTGTGTGCCAAGTATTTCCCACAAACAATTCGATACTATAGTATCATAGAGACCACAATAACACACTTGTGTGGAATTAAATGTATCAATATGTATCAATCTATAAACAGAAAGTCATACTTGCTACAAATAGATACATTTAATTCCGCACAAGTGTGTTATTGTGGTCTCTATGATACTTTAGTATTCAAGTGCTTGTGGAAAATAGTTGAAGCTTGGCACACATAGTGGATCTGAGGTCGAGGGCACGATCTGCTTTTATTTGTGTTTTTATTTAATGTGAGTTTGGCTGCACTCTACACACCTGCAATTAGTAACACAGTGTTGCTCCATGGGAATCTTTGATTTGTGGTCTTACGGTTAGTGCTTGCCTTGGGCTTGGAATGCCGTCTACCCCAATACATGATAATGCTGGTCAATAAATTACTCACGTATAAATGCATTTCATTGTGGGAGGTGAGGGTCATTGCACCTATTTGTATGAATGTCAGCACACCAGTGGCGGCTGGTGCTCAAATTTTTTAGGGGGGGGGGGGGGGGGGGTTGCAAAGCAACTGAAAAAAAAAAAACATTAAACGCAGCCACTGTAACCATCAATTGTTGCTAGTGTTGCCAGTGTGCCCCATTAATTGCTGCCAGTGTGCTCATCAGCAGGGCAGCCATTAGGAAAAAGGGGACACTTTACACAGCTTTAGGCCTGGGCCCCGACTCCTAACATTCCCAGGGCCCGCCTGGGTGGGAAAGCATTGTGGAGACTGGAGAGATAGATGGTGCTTGATGTGGGTGGGGATGCGTTGGGAAGACTGGAGGGATGGATGGTGCTGGGTGTGGGTGAGGATGCGTTGTGGAGACTGGAGGGATGGATGGTGCTGGGCGTGGGTGGGGAAGCGTTGTGGAGACTGGAGGGATGGATGGTGCTGGGGGTGGGTGGGGAATGCGTTGTGGAGACTGGAGGGATGGATGGTGCTGGGCATGGGTGGCGATGTGTTGTAGAGACTGGAGGGATGCATGGTGCTGGGTGTGGGTGGGGATGCGTTGTAGAGACTGGAGGGATGCATGGTGCTGGGCATGGGTGGCAATGTGCTGTAGAGACTGGAGGGATGGATGGTGCTGGGTGTGGGTGGGGATGCATTGTGGAGACTGGAGGGATGAATGGTGCTGGGTGTGGGTGAGGATGCGTTGTAGAGACTGCAGGGATGGATGGTGCTGGGGGTGGGTGGGGATGCATTGTGGAGACTGGAGGGATGGATGGTGCTGGGTGTGGGTGGGGATGCATTGTGGAGACTGGAGGGATGGATGGTGCTGGGTGTGGGTGGGGATGCGTTGTAGAGACTGGAGGGGTGGATGGTGCTGGGCATGGGTGGTGATGTGTTGTGGAGACTGGAGGGATAGATGGTGCTGGGTGTGGGTGGCGATGCGTTGTGGAGACTGGAGGGGTGGATGGTGCTGGGTGTGGGTGGGTATGCGTTGTGGAGACTGGAGGAATGAATGGTGTTGGGTGTGTGTGGGGATGAGTTGTGGAGACTGGAGGGATGGATGGTGCTGGGCGTGGGTGGCGATGCGTTATGGAGACTGGAGGGTTGGATGGTGCTGGGGATGCGTTATGGAGACTGGAGGGATGGATGGTGCTGGGTGTGGGTGGCGATGCGTTATGGAGACTGGAGGGTTGGATGGTGCTGGGGATGCGTTATGGAGACTGGAGGGATGGATGGTGCTGGGCGTGGGTGGCGATGCGTTATGGAGACTGGAGGGATGGATGGTGCTGGGTGTGGGTGGGGATGCGTTGTGGAGACTGGAGGAATGGATGGTGCTGGGCATGGGTGGTGATGTGTTGTGGAGACTGGAGGGGTGGATGGTGCTGGGTGTGGGTGGCGATGCATTGTGGAGACTAGAGGGATGGATGGTGCTGGGTGTGGGTGGCGATGCGTTGTGGAGACTGGAGGGATGGATGGTGCTGGGCATGGGTGGTGATGTGTTGTGGAGACTGGAGGGTTGGATGGTGCTGGGTGTGGGTGGCGATGCGTTGTGGAGACTGGAGGGATGGATGGTGCTGGGCATGGGTGGTGATGTGTTGTGGAGACTGGAGGGTTGGATGGTGCTGGGTGTGGGTGGGGATGAGTTGTAGAGACTGGAGGGATGGATGGTGCTGGGCGTGGGTGGCGATGCATTGTGGAGAGGGGAGGGATGGATGGTGCTGGGTGTGGGTGGCGATGCGTTGTGGAGACTGGAGAGATGGATGGTGCTGGGCATGGGTGGTGATGTGTTGTGGAGACTGGAGGGTTGGATGGTGCTGGGTGTGGGTGGGGATGAGTTGTAGAGACTGGAGGGATGGATGGTGCTGGGCGTGGGTGGCGATGCGTTATGGAGACTGGAGGGATGGATGGTGCTGGGTGTGGGTGGGGATGAGTTGTAGAGACTGGAGGGATGGATGGTGCTGGGCGTGGGTGGCGATGCGTTATGGAGACTGGAGGGATGGATGGTGCTGGGTGTGGGTGGGGATGAGTTGTAGAGACTGGAGGGATGGATGGTGCTGGGCGTGGGTGGCGATGCGTTATGGAGACTGGAGGGATGGATGGTGCTGGGTGTGGGTGGGGATGCGTTGTGGAGACTGGAGGAATGGATGGTGCTGGGCATGGGTGGTGATGTGTTGTGGAGACTGGAGGGGTGGATGGTGCTGGGCGTGGGTGGCGATGCGTTATGGAGACTGGAGGGTTGGATGGTGCTGGGTGTGTGTGGGGATGAGTTGTGGAGACTGGAGGGATGGATGGTGCTGGGTGTGGGTGGGGATGCGTTGGGAAGACTGGTGGGGAGTGGGCCCTGTCCAGACGGGCCCCTTACATGTGTAATGTCTGTACCCCCCTCATGGCGGCCCTGCTCATCAGTTGCGGCCTGTGTGCTGCCAGTTTGCCCCATCAAATGCCGACAGTGTGCTGCAAACATTCCCATAGACACACTCCTAAACATGGTGAACAGCCTTCCCAGAAGATATGAAGCTGTTATAGCTGCAAAGGGGGCTGACTCAATATTGAACCCTATGGACTAAAGGTGGGATGCCATTAAAGTTCATGTGCGTGTAAAGGCAGGTGTCCCAATACTTTTGGTAATCTAGTGTATATTGAACAATATATGCAGTTCTTTTGGGGGATGCATTTGAGACCCCCTTTAGCTCATAAGTTGACAACTCACAGTGCTACACCCTCCCCATTATGGAAACTACCATAGACCTACGCTAAATACAAGTTTATGTATATACTCCTATCCAAGAGATCAAAAAAAAAAAAGAACAGGAATAACGAATAAAGGATAAATGAATAATGACCAATTGTGCAATGTTGTGTTCTCTTTAGTCTTTACTAGGCACATATTTATGTCCTACACCCTCCCCATTATGGGAGCTACCATGAAGCTAAGCTAAATACAAATGTGGGGATAAAGCGCTATAAGAGAGAGAAAACACAAAAAAACAAAAGATAAATGACTAATAAACCAAAGTGCAGCTGTGTGTACTCGTTGGTGTTTACTGAGCTTATTAAATCCTCATTTCATTGATCAGTATTTGTTTTTCCACATTTAGATCTCTGTACGTGTTTTATTTATATAACCAGTTAAACCTTTGAGCCAATAATAATCGCTGACAGCGGAAAGCCGTCGCGTATAATAGCGGTATTATTACACCGAAGGAGAAATGTTCTTGGGTGCTCATCCTCAGTTGTATAGAAACTCAATAATCACTTTATCCAGTTCACGGCCGCCCCATAGCGGATTAAAGCTATAGGGCGACCGTTATGTGCAGAATCACATACAGTGGAACCTCGGATTACGAGCATAATCTGTTCCAGGAGAATGCTCGTCATCCGAAGCACTCGCATATCAAAGCGAGTTTCCCCATTAAAGTCAATGGAAACGAAAATAATTTGACTTCAATGTGATGCAATACCGCATGCGGCCAGAGGTGGGGGCGCCGAAGAGCCTTTGGAAACGGCCGAAAAGGCGTGAGGACACTTCGGCTGACCTCAGCAAACCTCGGAAAGACTTCCTACCCGAGATTTGCCGAGGTCAGCCGTGCTGTCCGTGCATTTCTGAACGGCACCGATTGGCGACGTTTGGCTCCGCTTGGCTCCGGCGCCCCCCCACCTCGTTTTGCGAGACAACACCTCGCAAACCGAGTCATGATTTTTTTAAATACAGTGCGCGTATTGCGAAATGCTCGTTAACTGCGCTACTCGCAATCCGTGGTTCAACTGTATACAGTATATACACGATTCTGCACTTCTTGTCAGTTAAAGCAACGCAATGCTGAATCGCAAAAGGTCCTCTGGTCAGAAAGGGAGTAAATTCTTCCTGGTCTGGAGTGGTTAATAAAGATGGGAAGATGCAAGTTCCTCTTCTGATTCTGAAGACAGTTTGTGGTTAAAGATAAGTAAGAAGAAGCCCAGCTAGGGCCGGGATCATCCAGTGATGGCGTGAAAGGCGATAGGCCTTGCCTGTGACTGTGCTCGATGGATAAGCAGTGGTTTTGCTGATGAAGTCCCCTCCACATGTGTTTGTTGGTGGAGGAATTCCTGTCACATTTACAAAGGTCACATTGAGGTATCTGCTGATCCAGGATTGATAGGCTGTAACCAGGGTGTACACTCCGGGGCGGTTGGGAGCCGCGCAATCTTCTCCCCAGCTTACAACTCCAACCTGGTACCAGACGCCATGAACTTTACACACCAGAGGTCCTCCTGAATCACCCTAGAAAACATCAAGAATTTTCAGCTGTATTGTTGTCTATCTTTCTAGGCCGTGCATGGCCAACCCAAATCAAACATTGGACCAAACTGATGGAAAAACCCTTCAAGGGGGTGCATTATGTCTATAGATATCAACTTAGGGCAGCTTTCAGTTTAAGTTCTTAATCTAGGTCAGGGGTGTCCAAACCCCGGCCCGCAGGCCACATCCGGCCCGCTTGTGCCTTTTCCCTGGCCCGCGACTCACCCAAACTTATAGCATTGCCGATCTGTGCCTAGGGTTAAAAGCAGCAGATCGGCAGTATAAATGGCAGGTCCCTCATACAAAGCTGCTCCCCCACACCCTCCCATGCTGCCACGATGTGCTGAGTATTGGCTGCTGGGACCACCTGTCCTAGAAACCGATGACGTCATCACCTCCCAGCGTCCTGTTTTAATTAGAGATCCTTCCACGTGTGTAGCAGTGGGCAGGAGTTGGGAGGTGCAGGAGAGCTGCTCGAGGCAAGAGGCAAAATGTACAGGTACAGGAGACTCTGCTGGGGACGATGATGATTTGGACACTCTGTGGGGACACTGATGATGGGGACATTGCTGCTGAGGACTCTGATGATGGGGACACTGATGATTTAAACACTCTGCTGAGGACACTAATGATTTGGACACTGACCCTCACTGATCCTGGGGACATTGCAGATCCTGGGGACACTGATCTTGGGGAGACTGAGGATTTGGACACTCTGCTGGGGACACTGATACTTGGGAGACTAATAACGGGGACACAGATGGCGGGGATACTGATAATGGGGAGACTCTGATGGATGAAGGACACAGATATGGGTGACACAGTATTGGGGAGACTCTGATGGGGGATATAGAGGTGGGGAAAGGCTATAATGAGGACACAGATGTGTGGAAGGGTCTGGTGGGGGACACAGATGTGCGTAAATGCTCTGATGTGGACACAATGTGCAAGGAGACTCTGAGGGGGACACAGACATGCTGAAAGGCTATGATGAGATTATTTACTTTTTATTAATTTATTTATAAATAACACATTTTTTTGGGCCGCGAATATCTGTAAAATCTACAATGTGGCCCTCTGCCCAAAAAGTTTGGAGACCTCTGATTCTAGCTGAAGGCACCAGAGAAGCAGTGAGAGGGCCATGTCTACAGCCTCGTACACACGACCGGTTTTCCTGACAGGAAAACTGCCAGGAGAGATTTTGGCTCGGAAAACCGGCCATGTGTATGCTTCCTCGCAGTTTTCCCGACAGGAAAACTGCCGGGAATCCCGGCGGGAAAATAGAGAACCTGCTCTCTATTTTTCCGCGGGATTCCCGGCGGTTTTAAACCCGGCAGTTTTCCTAGGGGGAAACACTGTGAGGAAGCTTAATTTATGAGATTTTGAATTTCCAAAATCTTGAGTAACGGAATGTTCAAATTTCCAAATTTCGGAAATTTTGAATTTCCAAATTTTCGGATTTTCAAAAATTCGGAAATTCAAGTTTCTTAAATTCAAAATTTCGGAAATTGGAGTTTCGGAATATTTAAATTTTGAAAATTTGGAGACTCATTATTAATTCAACATATTAAGGTACCCATGACTGATCACATAGGGAATTCTACTGGGAACACAAGAAGCTTTTGATCTTCAATTGTTATTGGGAGGTTGCTACTAAAATATTAGGACCCCAAACAGTGGCTGTTAAAGGACCACCAACTTTCGGAAAGGCTGCTACTAAGCAAATTTGGGCCACCAATAACCGTGATGCTACCAGAAGGTCTCGATGGTTTTTTGGGTAACCTCTAACCCCCTCTCCAGCTTTTATTGAATGAATAACAGAAATGACTAAGGGTGTTTAGCCCCAGTGTATGGGGCTCTGGAATTTAGGTGCAAGGAACATTCACACCATTCAGCGCACTGCCTATACTCTATGGGAGGCCGACAGCTACTGAGGCTGAATAGGGCTGTAGGTTGCATTGAGCAATAGTATTGGCCCAGGAATGAATGCCCAGGATGCAAGAGGTCTGCACTAAATGTAGGAACTGCTCAGTACATTACCCAGCCCTGCACCACCACAAGCTGAGCCCCTTTAGGTGTCACCCACCTGACATGCATCCTTCAGCCCATTTCTGTAGCCAGAACATATCTTTTCATCTTGGATAATAACTGTATTGTTGTTTTCATTGCTGTTCAAGTGATACATCAGGTCACAAGTTTTGTAGTCGATGAGTGGAGTCATCACTTGCTGGAGGATCCCATCTACAGGTGAATCCCCTGGGGAACATGAACAGCAAGAAGATGATAATCTGAAGGACACAATTACTGTAAACATCTAAAGATCGGGCAGGCCCTTAGGGGTTTGGGCGAAGAGAGTGGTCAATAATTAATGAAAGAGGCAAAGGGGAAAATATATACGGAAGTAGACAATTTTGCTGGTCTTTGACTGTCAATGCTCTTTCAGGCTTAGATACGTCCTGTAATATGGAATATCTCATACTTCTTAAAGACAATTGCAATAAATCTGTAATGATAATTGGAAATACAGCTAATGGTCATTTAAAGTGACCCTGTAATGTAGTGACCTTGTCAAGTCTCTGGTGTGAGGCCGGGTTGCTAAGAGGGCACACCTTGTGGCTGAGTGCAACGGTCCCCTGGGAAGGGGAGTGATAAGGAAGACACGGTGCCCAATGGTGCATGGGCTTGCCGGTAATGTTGCAGACTAGGCTGATTGGCAGAAGCTAGCTGGGGTGCGCTGGGTAGCGGTATTGGCAGCCGTGCAAGAAGAAGTCCGGGTATGAGATGGCAGGGTAAACCCTGTGGGCCGCCGTCATATGACGTCTTTTTCTTCCTGAGCCTCTAGGGGACCCGATGCGCGTGCCAAGCGGCCACGATGTTCACCGGTCACCCTCGATAGCCCGTGAACACATCAGGCCGGTGAATCTGTGAGTGTACACACACAGATCCACGTCCTGTCAGAGGAGAGGAGACCGATGTGTGTTCCCAGTACAGAAGAACAATGATCGGTCTCCTCCCCCTGTGAGTCCCCTCCCCCTACAGTTAGAATCACTCCCTAGGATACACATTCAACCCCTTCCTTGCCCCCTAGTGTTAACCCCTTCCCTGACAGTCACATTTACACAGTAATCAGTGCATTTTTATAGCTCTGATCGCAGTATAAATGACAATGGTCCCAAAATAGTGTCAAAAGTGTCCGATATGTCCGCCGCAATATCGCAGTCACAATAAAAATCGCAGATCGCCGCCATTACCAGTAAAAAAAAAAGATAACCATAAAAATTGCATAAATGTATCCCCTATTTTCTAGACGCTGTAACTTTTGCGCAAAACCAATCAATAAATGCTTATTTTTACCAAAAATATGTAGAAGAATACGTATCGGCCTAAATTGAGGAAAAAATTATGTTATATCTTTTTTGGGGATATTTATTATAGCAAAAAGTAAAAAATATAGAATTAAAAAAAAAAAAATTGCTGCTCTATTTTTGTTTATAGCGCAATAAATTAAAACCGCAGAGGTGATCAAATACCACCAAAAGAAAGCTCTATTTGTGGGGAAAAAGGGACGTCAATTTTGTTTGGGAGCCGCGTCGCACGACCGCGCAATTGTCAGTTAAAGCGATGCAGTGCCAAATCTCAAAAAGTGGCCTGGCCTTGGCTAAAGTGGTTAAAGTGGATTTAAACCCAAACGTTTTTTTTTTTTTTAATTAATGCTTGCACCTTGTACAGTATAGGATTCCATGTGATCTGTGCCCAGTCTTGCCACTAAGAGTTAATCCAGCTCTGAGCAATCCTCTTATCTTTTTTCAGTGAGGTAAAAACTCATCAGTCCAAACTGATGAAAACGGACTGAAGTTCATTTTCATTGATTCACAGACTGATGGTCTGATAATCTGATGTGCGTACACACCATCAGTTCAAAAACCGATCGGGTCAGAACGCGGTGACGTAAAACACAACGACGTGCTTAAAAAAACGAAGTTCAATGCTTCCAAGCGTGCGTCGACTTGATTCTGAGCATGCGCGGGTTTTTGAACCAATGCTTTTGCGTACTAATGATCGGTTTGGACCGTTGGTCAGGCGTCCATCAGTCCGATTTTAAAGCAAGTTTTAAAACTTTGGACTGAAGGACAACAGACTGATTGGCCAATACACACGGTCGGTTTGGACCGATGAAACTGGGCTTCAGTCTGTTGTCATCAGTTTGGACTGATCGTGTGTACGCGGCCTGACACATAGAGAAATAGGAGTCAGTTCTCTCCCCCCCTTTCTGTGAGTGAAGGGTGATTTACATATTTCATGCAGGAGCCTGAGAGAGGCATTATGTGTAATTCTGATCCCCCCTCCTTTCTTCTCCAGCTCTCCTAGGATTGGCTGCTCAAAACCTCAGCATGATTGGGCATGCTTAAGTCATGTGGTGACTTTTCTGGGTTTTGAGTGGATGTTATTGATCATAACGGAAGTTCAGTGTAAGGAATACACAGGAGAGAATGCATATTGACAAGGGGAGTGTAGAGGTGGGCGGGGAGACTACTGACATTCGGCTCCGGACAACAGATCCAACCCCATAATCTGCAGTTTTTCAGTTCTTATAACAGACAGAGGGGAGACATTTGACAGGTAAGGATACATGCAGGAGGCGTCTATGTCCTTATAGATCAGCACTATGGCAGTAGTTTAGAAAGGATGAGAGCGGCTTTACAGTAGGGTGACCAGACATCCCCAGTTTCAGGGGACAGTCCCCTGATTGAGGACACTGTCCCTGGACCAAGTCTGTCCCTGGTTTTGTCCCCAATTTGGATTTAATAAGAGGCTGGGGCAATTTCAAAGACAGTCAGTGCAGAATTAAAATAAACAAATTAAAATTACACCCCCCCCCCGCTCCACCGTGCCTACTAGCATAGGGGGGTGTATTTTTCCCATTATCTGTGCCCCTTTCTGATGATCATGTGCTGGTCGGAGCGGAAGGAATATTTCTTCAGTTTTGGGCGCATGCCCATTCAGCTTCGCTCGCATGTTCTTCTGCCTTGGCTCAAATCCTGGCCAGCCACCTGCCTATCTCCTTGTCTTCCCTGGCGTAGTGATCTTCCTCCACTCCCCACCCAGTAGTACCGGGGGGCCCGGAGTGTGAGACTTGAGAGGCTGTGAGGCGGGCGGCGACGGGCAGAGAGTCACTGATTGCCGCCATTACTAGTAAAGAAAAAAATCTGTCCCCGGATTTCATTTTAAAAATCTGGTCACCTTACTTTACATCCACTTTAACTATTTTCCTATTTTTGAATGCCTTCTTCATTTAAAGAAGGCATTCTATTGGTTATCAGCAGCAGGTGGGAAGCCAAGGAGAAGAAGAAGACGATACAATTGAAGCTACTGCAGTTAAATATTGCTTGTGAACAGGGCCGGATTTGCTCTCCCTGCCGCCCCAAGGCCAGGTTCCACAATGCACCCCCTCCCTACCAACCGAACCCCCCACAATCAACGGAGAATGGCAACCGGAGGGGACAGGGGCGGCACGGTTTTTTTTTTTATTCATTTTTAGCTTGACGTTTACTTGTTTTTATTTTTGTGTAATATTCTTATGATTTTGAATATTATTTTTCTTATTCTTTACTTTTTAGTTACTTTTTAAATTGAATTATTATTATTTTTTATCAATTTTTTTCACTTAACTTTATTGCTATCACACAGGAGAAAACAATGCCCTGTGCGATAGCAATAGGAGGTGACAGGTTCTCTTTATTGACCCTGTCACCTCAAAAACAGAAGTCCTAGCACTGTGCTAGAACTCCTGTCACAGCTGAGATGGGAAGAGCACAGCTCACCCCTCTCACTGTGTACATCGGCGGCAGGGACAGGAGACAGACTCAGCGGCTGGGGGGAGGACAGAGGAGTCCCGAAGGCAAAGCAAGCCGAGAAAGGTATGTGGGGGTAGGGGAGGACGGACAGCAGCAAACATTTGACAAGTGATTTTGACGACATCGCCGTAATGACTTAATGAGCGAGCGAGCGGATTCCCTCACTCAATTCTCCCACACAGCAACTTACCGCCCTCAACTGTATGTTACGGCCGTCGGGGGACTCCATGCCACTGCCGCCCCTTGGCACCCTGCCGCCCCGAGGCCTGGCCTTGGTGGCCTTGTGGGAAATCCGGGCCTGTTTGTGAATAACAAAGAGGTGAAAGGTGTTTTAGTTACATTGTTGTGGACTTACCATTGTAAGACGTTGTCCCCCAGCCGGTCACCCAGCACTCCATGCCACAGGGGAAGGTGACAGAAGAAGATGGCAGGCAGATCGGCATGATGTATTTATCATAAGTGACTGGTTGTGCCAACTTCACCAGGGCGATGTCCCCAACGTCTCCGGTCTTTGAATAGTTCTCATTAACAATGACAGACTCGACGTTGACGGAGGTGCTGGGAATAGACCCAAACAGCTTGTAGGGACCGAGATACACTTTAAAAAACTCTACTTCGAGAGTCCTACAAAGAGACAAGGAAAGATCATCACTAGGGCGCCATCTGCTGTACAAATATCACCACTGAAAATAAAGAGCCTTCTGAAATCCATACAAGCACTGCACCTTGTTCCTCTACACACACCCAGAGATAATTGTAGTGCTTTGATCTATTGCCATTTGTCTTATTACAATCAGAAAAAAAAGAATCACATTTTCAAATATTGCTCTGCCTTTTCTTTCCCTGAGTGCTGAGAGGTGACTTCAGAGGCCCAGGCCGGTGTGGACATTGCTTTATTTACAATACACCTGTTGTGTTTACACTGTAACTTCAGACGGGCACCGAAATCGAGGAAGGTGTCTGTTCTTCTATTCCTCCTTTCTTCAGCTCAATGAACCATAAATCATGGACATCCGCAGAAATTATTTCTGCCTTTCGACAATGTCATGAAGGAGAGGGGCTTGGCCGCAACTCGCAAGTATTCATTTTTAAATGGGAAACAGCAGACTTTATTCTAGGCATGTGCTATGTCCAGGGTGCAGAATCCAGGCGTGTGCTATGTCCAGGGTGCAGAATCCAGGCATGTGCTATGTCCAGGGTGCAGAATCCAGGCGTGTGCTATGTCCAGGGTGCAGAATCCAGGCATGTGCTATGTCCAGGGTGCAGAATCCAGACGTGTACAACCCATGTGCATGCCTATGGCGGACACCTTTTCTTTTTCATTTTAGCCATATGAACACCCTTTGTTCTGTGGAGGGCTGCAAGACTTAAGACTTTGCCTTTATACCATACTGATACACCCAGTTTGGCGATACACCAGAACGCAGGAGGATTTTTGTGGGACACCTTGCTAATCCCTGATCCCGGGGGGAGGGGGCGGCACTTGCCCCCCCCCCCCTGCCCTTATCTGCGGACACCCATGACAGTAATGTATTCATGTGAGATCACAAACTGCTAGAAACAGGTTGTCCCGAATACATTTAGCTCTATTACCCTAGATCCCAAAGGATTTTCTGGGACCCCATGGATAGGACTGATAGGCCAGAGATTTTTGTTGATGATTCATAATGTACTGTTGGCGTTACTATATGGACTTGGTAGATTGTAGTTGGTATCTACAGGGGATGGAAAAAATTATGGAAACAAGTTTGGCAAAAGAACAAAATTGTTACCCAATATGGTGTTGGACCGCCTTTGGCATCCAAGACGGCCTGAATTCTCCTTGGAATTAATAAATATGAATAATGGAATCTGATATCACTCTTCATGCAAAAAATCCAGGTCACGATCCTGTGCAAAGTCCTTTTGTCGCTTTTGATCAGTTGACCATGTCGACCGCGCTTATGCTTATCAGACGACGGTTTCCCAGAAACGGTATATGCCGTCATAACCTTGGATACTGTACCTCGCAACACGGCAAATAAATTGGCAACTACAGTCACTGAAGCACCAGCTAAGCTGCACCAACAATTTATCCTCTTTGAAGCTCAGTAAGGTCTGGCGTGACTCCATATTACTAGCAGCGCATGCAGGGAATATAGAAAGCGAGGCTTCTCACCTGTTAGCTCTGTGTCTCATCACACAGCGGACGCAAAAGAATGTTTCATCACTTCTGTTTCCAACACAAAACATGTCGTCACCTGCAAATCTTGTAGTGTTTCCATATTCTTTTTCAAACCCCCGTATATCAGAATGATGTGACACCACCTTAACCACTTAAGGACCGCCACACGACGATATACGTCGACAGAATGGCACGGCTGAGCACAAGGGCTTACATGTATGTCCCCTTTTAGAACCCAGCCGTGGGTTGCAATCGCGCTGCCATCCGCGCTCTCGCGACCCGGTCCAAAGCTCCGTGACCGTGCCCACGGGACCCGTGGACCCGATAGCCACCGGTGTCCTGCGATTGAATAAATGTAACATCACAAGAATGTGACCTTGCAGGAGTTGCCAACACCCCAAATTGATTAGAAAATTGAAAAATTCCCCCAAAGGAGGGGCTTTTTAGGCAACAGTAGTAAACGTAAGTATAGTGGTACAAGAGAAAAAATGTGTATATATTTGAAAATTATTTAATCGCATAAAATAAATCATACAATATAACACTTTGACAAAGTATGAAATTGCTAAATCAAGACTGATCCACATAAAAAACTCTACAAGGCCCTACGCGTTTCGGGGGTTTCCCTTCTTCGGGGGCCGGAGTCTGTGTGGAAACAAGGTGTCCTGCGATTGGGTCACAGGAGCTGAAGAATGGGGAGAGTGTAAACACACCTTCCCCGTTCTTCTCTGGCTCGTCACTGATCGTCAGTTCCTTGTCATAGGGAATGACGATCAGTGACGTCACACGTCCAGCTCCGCCCCCCTACAGTAAGAAACACACATTAGGTCACACTTAACCCATACAGCGCCCCCTAGTGGTTAACCCCTTCACTGCCATTGTCATTTTCAAAGTAAACAGTGCATTTTTATAGCAATTTTCGCTGTGAAAATGACAACGGTTACATAAATGTGTCAAAATTGTCCGATGTGTCCTCCATAATGTCGCAGTCATAAAAAAAATCGCTGATCGCCGCCATTAACAGTAAAACAACATTTTTAAAAAAATGCCATAAAACTATCCTATTTTGTAAACGCTATAAATTGTGTGCAAACCAATCAATAAACGCTTATTGTGATTTTTTTTTACCAAAAATATGTAGAAGAATACGTATCGACCAAAACTGAGGAAAAATATATTTTTTTTTGGGGGGGGGGGGGATTTTTATTATAGCAAAAAGTAAAAAATATTGATATTTTTTTCAAAATTGTCGCTGTATTTTTGTTTAAAGTGTATTTTGTGCGTGTACTCGAGAGAGGAGCCGGACTGCAGGAGTTGGGAGTAGGCAGACCTACCCCAGAGGCAATCTGCCATCTTTCTCCATGCCCCGGGTGGCAATGGCGGGTGTGAGGGGGTCCTCCCACACAGCCCGCCCTACCTGCTCTGCTTTGAAGCCCAACGGGGCAGAGGGACTCCCCTATGAGGGAGTGAGAGGACCTAGCCCGCTCAGCCAGCCCCGTTAGTCCTTCGCCTCTTTTATTTAGAGACCGCGTGGCCAAAGTACATGTTAACCCAATTTCGAGTGCGTGTAAGTGTGGTGGGGGTTTTTTTGTGGGAGGGGGGTGGGCGTACTAAGCGCAGGCTTACCTCGCATAGCACACCCATCAGGAGCCGGGCTGAGACCACCAAACTCAATTCACATGCAGCCGAGACCGGGATCCGAACCCTTAGCTGGAGAGGTGAACGCCTTGTCAGCGCAGTGCCCATCGCGTTGAGCCACCACCATTTTTGTTTATAGCGCAAAAAATAAAAACCACAGAGGTGATCAAATACCACCAAAAGAAAGCTCTATTTGTGGGGGGAAAAAAAGTCAATTTTGTTTGGGAGCCACGTCGCATGACCGCGCAATTGTCAGTTAAAGCGACACAGTGCCAAATCGCAAAAAGGGGCCTGGTCCTTTACCTGCATATAGGTCCGGGTCTTAACCGGTTAAGGTGACCAATACATCATAAAATAAAGGCACACTTCCAGGAGTATATTTTGAGTCTATTTTTTCAGTACCACAAACCATTAACCACTTGTCATCTGCCCACCGTCAAATGACGGCGGGCAGACGACTCCATTGTTCTGACATCACGTCATATGACGTGATGTCCCTTTAAAGCCGCGGGCGGGCGCGCGCGCGTCGCCGGCGGCGCGCGCGCGCACCCGCCGCTCTGCGGGGATCCCGTGCGAGTGCCCGGCGGCAACGATCGCCGCCGGGCACACGCGATTGCTCAGTAACTGAGCTGGGACGTGCAGCTCTGTGTGTAAACACAGAGCTGCACGTCCCTGTCAGGGAGAGAGGAGAGCGATTGTGTCCCTTGTACATAGGGACACAATCGGTCACCTCCCCCAGTCACCCCCCCCTCCCCCTACAGTTAGAACACTCATAGGACACACATTTAACCCCTTCCCCGCCCCCTAGTGGTTAACCCCTTCACTGCCAGTCACATTTATACAGTAATCAATGCATATTTATAGCATTTTTCACTGTATAAATGTAAATGGTCCCAAAAATGTCAGAAAAGTGTCCGAAATGTCCGCCATAACGTCGCAGTCCCAATAAAAAAATCGCAGATCGCCACCATTAATAGTAAAAAAAAAAAAATGCCATAAACTATCCCCTATTTTGTAAACGCTATAAATTTTGCGCAAACCAATCGATAAACGCTTATTGCATTTTTTTTTTACCAAAAATATGTAGAAGAATACGTATCGGCCTAAAATGAGGGAAAAAATATTTTTTTTATATATTTTTGGGGTTATTTATTATAGCAAAAAGGAAAAAATATTGCATTTTTTTAAAAATTGTCGCTCTATTTTTGTTTATAGCGCAAAAAATAAAAACCGCAGAGGTGATCAAATACCACCAAAAGAAAGCTCTATTTGTGGGAAAAAAAGGACGCCAATTTTGTTTGGGAGCCACGTCGCACGACCGCGCAATTGTCAGTTAAAGCGACGCAGTGCCGGAAGCTTATATTTTGTCTGGGCAGGAAGGGGGTGTAGGTGCACAGTAGGTAAGTGGTTAATGACCATTTCTACACTGCAACGCAGTCATGTAATCATAGGAGATCAAAAACTGCTAGAAAAAGGTTGCTTCTACATACATTTTCCTACACATCTACCATCCTAGATCCAACAGGTATTTCGTCCAAATATTCCCAGAACCTGGGGCCCCATAGATTGGACTAATAGGCCAGTTATTTTTGTTGATGACATGTCATTCATCATGCAGGTACTACTATATGGACTTGGTAAATATTATATAAGGGTATCTACTTCAGAAGGATGTGACACAACCTCAGGGCTGAGCACCACATCATCAATTATTCATGCTTCTAGGAGAGAGATTATACTTTTTATATTGTCCACTGGACCACGTTACAAGCAGAGTGAAACCAATTTTGAAATGGCAAATGTGTAGATCTCGGATACCCCGGCTGGGCACATCTGCCAGACCTGTGTCTCCTGTTCACCACACACACCCGCAGCCTGCAGAGTCGCCATAACCAGCCCTTAACCCCCCAATCACGAGACAAGCCACACAGGTGTTAAGGGTTAAACATGCAAAGCAAAAAAATCTTTATTAAATACAAGACATACAGTTTTACACAAAGTTAGGGACACTCCCCTTAGCCTTGTCATAGAGGGGGTAGGGGACAAGGAAGAACCAATGGGAACTCAACACTTGTATATTCAAACATCTACAGTTGAAACACATAAAGGGATTATGATAAGCAGGCAGCCCCTCCTTACACATCCCCCACTGGGAGGTGTCTCCAGACCTTTGTCTACGTGCCATGGCCCAACACAATTAAACACAGCAGCAAGATGGGGAGAAGGGATGTAGCATTACATTACATTATCTCAATGGCATTTTGTCCCCAAGTCCCTCATTCTCTGCTGTGCCAGTCTTTAGTTAGGAGGCCAGACCACAGCCCCCTCCAAAATACACAGTGACAGTGGGTTCTGTCACAGCAAATATCGTATATACTCAAGTATATGCCGAGTATTTCAGCCCTTTTTTTTAAAGCTGAAAAATACCCCCCTCGGCTTATACTCGAGTCAGTGTACTTGATATTCATGACAGGCTGGGGGCCTCCATTGTTTAAAAGTCGCGGCCTCCTCCTGATCCCGTTCCGTGATAAGCGTTTTCCAGCAGACACAGTGTTCAGTGTTCCGCCTATCACGGATTTTCTCTCATCTGAGAATGAAAGGATGTCCGTGATTGGCGGAACACTGAACACAGTGTCTGCTGGGAAACTGAGTCCGAGGATGAGAGAACGTCTGTGATAGGCGGAACACTAAACACAGTGTCTGGTGCGAGACACCTATCACAGAACGGGACCAAGAGGCCGCGACTTTAAAATAATGGACGCCCACAGCCTGTCACGAATATCAGGTACTCTGACTCGGGCACAGTGAGGTTGCAATTGGCACAGTGAGGTTGCAATTGGCACAGTGAGGTTGCAATGGGCACAGTGAGGTTGGGCACAGTGAGGCGTGCAAATGGGCACAGTGAGGTGTGCAAATGGGAATTGTTGACCCTCCTTTCCGCTTGCAGTAGCTGCTGCATTCTCACCCTAGGCTTATCTCGAGTCAATACGTTTTCCCAGTTTTTTTGTAGTAAATCGAGGTGCATCGGCTTATATTCAGGTCGGCTTATACTCCAGTATATACAATATCTGCCGTGTTTCCCTGAAAATAAGACCTAGTGCTATTTTCCAGGAGGGCTGTAATATAAGCCCTACCCCAAAAATAAGCCCTAGTTTGAGCTGCTTGTGTACTCCTATAATCCTCTCTGATATGGCGTGTGTGCTGTGGCTGTGCATGTGTCTCTTTGATCTAGCAGTGTCAGGTGCCTATGGTAGACAGTGGCGCTCAGCTCATCTCCCTGCTGGTCTCCTCCTCCTTCTCCTGGCTGTTGGCGGGGATCTCGGGGCCCCTCCTTCCTCTGCAGTCACGGAAGGTACAGTCGTCTCAGTGCAGAGGCTCTGCACTAAATCAACAAGTCACACTGTTGTGCATACCGATACTCCTGTCTCCACAAGGTACCATGTTTAACTCACGCAATCCATACAGACTTAAAGGGGTGTTCCAGCCAAATCTGGTGTTTATTAAAAGTCAGCAGCTACAAAAAGTGTAGCTGCTGGCTTTCAATAAACACACACTTACCTGCTCCAGCGTTCCAGTGGCGCGCCGGCCGGGCTCCGCTCCCCCCCTCCCCGGCCGGCATCCTCATTGCTACTGTGGGCACCCGCCATGACAGCCTTCGGCTTCACGGCCAGGCACCCACTGCGCATGCGCGAGCTGCACTGCGCATGCGCGCACGGCTCGCCGGTGATTCAACAGGTGATCGTCTAGGACCTGTCACGTGTCCTAGACGATCACCTAGGGGAGGGGCTGCAGTAAGGCGATTAAGCTTAATCGCCTTACCAGCCCTCGGCGGAAGGAGGAAGTGGGACCCCCCCCCCCCAAAAAAAAATTACATGCCAAATGTGGCATGTAAGGGGGTGAGGAGTGGAACAAACGGAAGTTCCAAATTTGGGTGGAACTCCACTTTAAGCACTAAAATGCTACAGATCTTTGTTTCGTAACATGCCGGTGTGCTCTTTTCCCCGCTCAGAGAGCTGCGGAGGCTGGTGGCTGGGAGGGGTGGAGGAGAGCAGAGCTGAGGCATTTGGCACCATTGGATTGCAGGGGCACACACATTGTGTAATGTATTGTGTGCTACTGTAACGGCTGTATCAGGATTTTGGCATTTTACAAGCATTTTAACTTTGTTCAAACTGAGGCTTCCTGACAGGCAGGGAAGGAGAGAAACAGCACGTTATAAGACCTACCCTAAAAATAAGCCCTACTGGGTCTTTTGTTGCCAAATTAATATAAGACCTGGGCTTATTTTCAGGGAAACACGGTAGTATTGAAATATTATCACAAATATCGATAACATTGTATGCGTGGTTATGATCCATCTACGAGGAGTCTTCAAAAAGTCTCCACCCTTTTTTGTAACTCTATTAGATATAAAAAAAAGTGTTGAAACTTTTTGAAGACCCCTCGTATATTTTATTTCCCTTTTTTACATATTTTTTTAAATAAATAAAATAACAAGTAAACGAAAAAGAAACAATGTGGATGGAAACCAAATGAACCATTTTTTATTTTTGATATTAGAATCCCTTTAACGTGAGGCCTACAAGTAGCTTCCCATCAAAGATAACCGGCCGTCTTCCTCTTTTGCCCTTTTAGGCGAAACAGTCAGCCTGCGCCTGAAGAGGTGGGCAGATCCCGCGTCTGTTGTTCAAAAACAATCTAATTTATTCCATCCCTCTGCCAAGCACACAGCTCTGGATCAGAAGTTAAAGATGCAGTTGGCAAATGTTTCTTGAGAACAATGGGAAAAATGATGAGACGTTCGGCTGTTTTGTTAGAACCTCCCCGAGATCCCTGAAAGGCGTCTTACACCCAGATATTGCTCCATGGGAAGACGGTATAATAATAATAAAAAGCATCATCATGCTATATAATGATGAGAAAAAAAACTGACCTTTTCATTTCATCAAAATTTCTGCAAATGTATTCATTTAACCAAAATTTGGTGCAATACATTGTAGTTAATAAGGAAAGTTTATACGGAAGGTCGTTTTTAGTGTTTCAATAGTGCTATGGGATTAATGGGCTCCTGAGAAGTAGTGAAGCTCCTATCAGCCATACTGGACAGGAACGCTAAAAGGGTTGTAAAGGTACAATAATTTTTTTTCTAAATAGTTTCCTTTCCCTTAGTGCAGTCCTCCTTCACTTACCTCATCCTTCCATTTTGCTTTTAAATGTCCTTATTTCTTCTGAGAAATCCTCACTTCCTGTTCTTCTGTCTGTAACGCCACACAGTAATGCAAGGCTTTCTCCCTGGTGTGGAGTGTCGTGCTCGCCCCCTCCCTTGGGCTACAGGAGAGTCAGGACGCTCACTAACACACAGCTTCTTTCTCTATCTGCAACATAGAGAGCGTCCTGACTCCGGTAGTCCAAGGGAGGGGGCGAGCACGACACTCCACACCAGGGAGAAAGCCTCGCATTACTGTGTGGAGTTACAGACAGAAGAACAGGAAGTGAGGATTTCTCAGAAGAAATAAGGACATTTAAAAGCAAAATGGAAGGATGAGGTAAGTGAAGGAGGACTGCACTAAGGGAAAGGAAGATATTTAGGGAAAAAAATTGTACCTTTACAACCCCTTTAAGTTTGGTGATAACATTCATTTTATACTAAAAACATAAGTCAAGCCACAAAAAAAAATGCCAATATAAGTCATTGCACACCACGGACCCAGCATTACATCGGGAGATCGCGTTGAGTCAACATAGGAAGAAGAACAGAGAGAAAAGATCCAGCAAAAGAGCGAGAAAACATCGGAGAGAGGAGACCTGGCAGAAGAGGGAGAAGAAAGTGCAGAGAGGAGAAGAACCGGAGAGGGAGGAGTACCGGCAGAGGGAGAAGAGCCGGGGAGGGAGGAGAACCGGCAGAGGGAGAAGAGCCGGGGAGGGAGGAGAACCGGCAGAGGGAGAAGAGCCAGGGAGGGAGGAGAACCGGCAGAGGGAGAAGAGCCGGGGAGAGAGGAGACCTGGCAGAAGAGGGAGAAGAAAGCGCAGAGAGGAGAAGAACCGGAGAGGGAGGAGTACCGGCAGAGGGAGAAGAGCCGGGGAGGGAGGAGAACCGGCAGAGGGAGAAGAGCCGGGGAGGGAGGAGAACCGGCAGAGGGAGAAGAGCCGGGGAGAGAGGAGACCTGGCAGAAGAGGGAGAAGAAAGCGCAGAGAGGAGAAGAACTGGAGAGGGAAGAGAACCGGCAGAGGGAGAAGACATCACCAGAAGAGAGAGAAGAGCCGGGGAGGGGATAAGAAGTCATAAGAGACCTTGGAGCTGCCTTAAAAAATACTTTAAAAACCTGTATACTGTTTTTAATTTTGTCCCCTTTTTTTTAGGTGAACGGGTAGGGGTACAATGTCCCCCATTGGGGATCTGGGGGCCCCCTTACTAAAGGGGCTTCCAGATTCCGATAAGCCACCCGCAGACCCCAACAACCAATGGCTAGGGTTGTCGGGAAGAGGCCCTTGTCCCCATCAACATGGAGGCAACCCCCCCAATGTTGAGGTAATGCGGCCTGGTATGGTTCAGGAGGGGCTGGGGCCACTCGCTCATCCCCACCCCCTTTCCTGACCTGCCGGGCTGCATGCCCGGATAATGATCTGGTATGGATTTTGGAGAGGACCCCACTCCCTTTTTCAGCGTGGGGGTCTGGTATTGTCTTGGAGGGGAACCAATGCCGTTTTTTTTTTATTTGGCGTGCAGTCAGGATATTGAAACCATTTTGCCGACGTCAATATGTCATTGGCGGGCAGCAAGTGGTTAAAAAAACATCGGAATCAGCATGAGGTCAGCAATGAGGTCAGCAATGAGGTCAGCAATGGCAACCTATGGAATTCTTTGTTGATTGGCGCACATAAACAAAGAGGGGAAGGAAGGGAAAGGAGACACACTCACCCTTCGAAGCAATGTGCTGCGCTCAGCACCCATTGGGGGGAGATTAGGGAGCCCCCACAGAAATGTATATTAGCAAGCTGCAGACTGACCTGCCAAGGCCATTCCCCATCCAAAGCATCTGTACCTCCAACGATGCGATTGGAGGAGACCACGGGAGAGCCGCACACCGGAAGGTTTTCCACAGAGGCAACATGGCGGACTGCATGGATACAAGAAAAGGAGGAGAACTTCATTAAAAGAAAGTAATTCATTAGCAAATAGTGCATGTGAGTCACGTGTTGGTGAAGGAACAATAAAACCAGCATTTGTTCAGGCTACATCAAGGGTCTCCAAACTGCGGCCCTGGGGCCAGATGTGGCCCTTTGCTTGCCTTAATGCGGCCCTTATGGCATTATTCCATCCAATTTAAATGGGGCATAACTCTTGTTGCTGACACCAATGGGGCACTATTCCTCCAACTGACACCATCAGATCTTTCCATTAACACCAACGATGGGGCACTAGTCCTCCCACTGTCACCAAAGATGAGGTATTATTTACTCCCACTGGACATTTTTTACTCCCAATGGCCCTAGTCTGGCCCCCTGAAAGTCTGAAGGACCGTACACTGGCCCTTTGTTTAGAAAGTTTAGAAAGTTTGGAGACCCCTGGGCTACCTGAATAAATCAGGTAATATACTTATGAGGGTCCCTAATACAGGCAGAGATATTACCATAAATATAAAGAAGAATTCAAAGTATGGAAATTATTACATACAGTAGTTGCATTACCTGTTCCAGCTTGTGCCTATGTATATACCATACCTGCGGGATCCCTCTAGAACAGTGTTTCTCAACTTCAGTGCTCAAGGAGCCCCAACAGGTCATGTTTTCAGGCTCTCCATTATTTTGCACAGGTGATTTGATTAGTTTCACTGTAATTACCACGGCCGTTCAATCTGAAAACATGACCTGTTGGGGGCGCCATGAGGACTGGAGTTGAGAAACACTTCTCTAGAAGATGGAAATCACTGTAGCAGACACCGCTACTACACCGCTACTACAGAGATCTCCTCTCGTATTTTCCCAACAAATGCAAAATACTCTCTGATTGGACAAGGTGGAGAGTTGTGGGGGTTGATGTCATGCTCTCCACCTCATGCATTTAGAGAATGATTTTCATTCATTGAGAAAATGCACAGTGATCCCCATGGCAGTGCCCAGTTATCCATGCCCCTTTTTAAAGAAAAGTTTGCACATTAGTCTTTAACCATCACCATATGACGGCGGGACGATAAGCCTCGCATTCTGGGAGGACGTCATATGACGTCTTCACCTTCCTGAGACACTAGGGGGTGCACACCCGCCGCGTCACTGGGGATCCGATGTGCGTGCCAGGCGGTCACGATGTCCGTCTGGCACCCACAATTGCCCAGTAACTGAGCAGGACCGTAGATCTCTGAGACCACGTACACACGATCAGACCAGTCCGATGGATCGTTTTCATTGGACCACGCTGAAGTGGTCTGATGGTCTGATGTGCGTACACACCATCGGGCCACAAATCCGATCAGGCCAGAACGCGGTGACGTAGAACACAACGACGTGCTGAAAAAATGAAGTTCAATGCTTCCAAGCATGCGCCGACTTGATTCTGAGCATGCGCGGGTTTTTGGTCCGATACTTTTGTGTACTGACCATCGTTTTGGTCCGACGGACAGATTGTAAAGCAAGTTTTAAAACTTTGGTCCGACGGACAACAGTCCGATGGGCCGTACACACGATCAATTTGGTCCGATGAAACTGTTCTTTAGACCAGTTTCATCTGACTGGTCAGATCGTGTGTACGCGGCCTGAGTGTAAACACAGAGATCCACATCCTGTCAGGGAGAGGAGATCGATGGTGTGTCCCTTGTACATAGGGACACAGATCGGTCACCTCCCCCAGTCAGTCCCCTCCCCCCACAGTTAGAATCACTCCAGGAAACACAATTAACCCCTTCCTCGCTAGTGTTGCTCACGAATATTCGTATTGCGAATATTCGGCTCGAATATGGCATATTCGAGTATTCGCGATATATTCCGAATTTTGCGGTGAATATTTGCTATTTCGAATATTCGTATTTTTTCAATTTTTTTTTTAGAACAGATCACATCCTAGAGATCCCCATCGACGTCTAAAAGCATTGCTGGTATGATTAGAGACCTTGGGCCGAGTAGCTGCAGCGATCATTTTATATTGCCGAAAAATCGCAATGCGATTATTCGGCAATAGCGATATCGCGCGATTATTTTCGAGAAATTCGCAATATTGTTTTTAGCTAAAATAACACATATATTCGATTTCAGAGTGTTACTGTCGAAATTCCGCAATCAATTTCTCATTCGCATTTTTGCGAAATTACGATAAAATATCAAGAATATTCTGAGCCAATCAGAGTGCTCCTTCCGCATTTGCCGAATATTCGCAATTATTTTGTATTATAAAATATCACGAATATTCTGAGCCAATCAGAGTGCTCCATTCCGCATTTGCCGAATATTCGCAATTATTTTGTATTATAAAATATCACGAATATTCTGAGCCAATCAGAGTGCTCCTTCCGCATTTGCCGAATATTCGCAATTATTTTGTATTGTAATATATCACGAATATTCTGAGCCAATCAGAGTGCTCCATTCCGCATTTCTCGAAATTTCGCAATTATTTTGTATTATAAAATATCACGAATATTCTGAGCCAATCAGAGTGCTCCTTCCGCATTTCTCGAAATTTCGCATTCGCATCCGCAATAGCGAAATTTCGCAATCATTTCATTTCCAAAAAATATCGCGAATATTCGCATTTAACGAATATATCTCGAACATTCGACTATATATTCGAGATATATCGCGAAATCGAATATGGCATATTCTGCTCAACACTATTCCTCGCCCCCTAGTGTTAATTCCTTCCCTGCCAGTCATATTTACACAGTAAAGCCCCATACACACTATCAGTTTTCCTGACGGTTTTCTCTTCAGGTTTACCAAAACCATCTAATATGAGGTCACACCCCAAGAGTTTCAATTTGAATGCAATCAGGCCGGCCCTTGTACTACATGGTTTTGGTAAACCTGAAGAGAAAACCGTCAGGAAAACTGATAGTGTGTATGGGGCTTAACAGTGCATATTTATAGCACTGATCGCTGTATAAATGACAATGGTCCCAAAATAGTGTCAAAAGTGTTCGATGCGTCTGCCGCAATATCGCAGTCACGATAAAAAATGGCAGATCACTGCCAATACTAGTAAAAAAATTAATCAAAAATAAAAATGCCATAAATCTATCCACCTATTTTGTAGCCGCTATAACTTTTGTGCAAACCAATCAATAAACACTTATTGCGAATTTTTTTTTTTTTTTACCAAAAATAGGTAGAAGAATACGTATCGGCCTAAACTGAGGAAAAATTAGGTTTTTTTATATATTTTTGAGGGATATTTATTATAACAAATGTAAAATTGTCGCTCTATTTTTGTTTATAGCGCAAAAAATAAAAACTGCAGAGGTGATCAAACACCAATTAAAAGAAATCTCTATTTGTGGGAAAAAAAGGACGCCAATTTCGTTTGGGAGCCACGTCGCACGACCGCGCAATTGCCAGTTAAAGCGACGCAGTGCCGAATCTCAAAAAGGGGAAAGGTCCTTAACCTGTATAATGGTCCCGGTCTTAAGTGGTTGAAAAAAAAAAAAGTATATATTTTTTTAAATGCTTCAAAACGCAAACGCAGAAAAACGCTGCTAAAAGCGACAAAACGCTATTAAATGCAGCAAAACAGATGTTTCAAACGTGGGTTACTACAGTATCTGTCAAGTTTAATCATGTAGGAGCAGCTGTAAAAATGTCCCGTGTACATGGAGCCTAATGCCGCGTACACACAATCATTTTTTGTGATGAAAAAAAACGACGTTTTCTGTGAAGTAAAAAACGACGTTTTTGAAACGTCACTTTTCAAAGACGATGTTGCATACACACCATCGTTTTTTTCACAAAAAACGAGGTTACGTTCACCACACTTTTCCATTGAAGCTCGCTTCATAACTAGCTTCTGGGCATGCGCGGGTTGAAAAACGTCGTTTTAAAAGACGTTTTTGCTACACACGGTGACTTTTTGTGAAACAAAAAAACGACGTTTTGAAAAACCACACAAAAAATTCAAGCATGTTGGAATTTTTTTTGGTCGTTTTTGGAAGACAAAAAACGACGTTTTGCCCACACACGATCAATTTAAATGACGTTTTAAAAAACGACGTTTTTTTTCATCGCAAAAAACGACCGTGTGTACGCGGCATAAGGGATAATCTTAACAACTTGCGGACCGCCCGCCGTCGTTTTTACGTCGGTACTTTGATGTAGAATACTGGGATTATGGTAACAGATAATACCAAGATATTACCAAAAATATGTAGAAGAATACGTATCGGCCTAAACTTAGAAAAAAATTTGTTTTTTTTTTAATATTTTTGGGGGATATTTATTATAGCAAATGTAAAAAATGTTGCTTTTATTCTAAATTGTCGCTCTTTTTTTTGTTTATAGCGCAAAAAATAAAATCCCAGAGGTGATCAAATACCACCAAAAGAAAGCTCAATTTGTGGGAAACAAATGATATAAATTTAATTGGGGTAGAGTGTTGCATGACCGCGCAATTGTCATTTAAAGTGTGACAGCGCTGAAAGCTAAGAAATGGCCTGGGCAGGAGGGGGGTTAAAGTATTGAGGTGGTTAAAAATGGCATAAAAAACAAATAAAATTCTATTCCCGTCGATTTCAAAAGAGTTTGGCACTGTGGGCGTCGCTTGTGGACTTCGAACCTCCTGAGAACAAAACGTTGCCCCGTCCATAACAAGTCATGTGTAGTCGTTCTATGCAATAAAATGTATTACTTTAATGAGCGCATAATTATGTGTAATTGTATTTTTATATCTTCTTGAAGTTTAACTGTAAGTAATACATCGAGGTATTGATGGTTTCTTTATTTTTATTGCTTGGTCAATGTTCACACATTATTGAAGATGACATTCCACCATCTGGGGGAGGGACCCGTCACAAGACTGGTGAAAAGGTTACCAATTAACTCACCCCTTTCCTGCCATGACTTCTCTTTCATTTACACAAGCAGGATTTTTATACCGATGATTGGCCAATATAATTCCCCAGACATTTTTTTTGCAAAGAAAATGACAAAATATAAAACACAGAGACAGGAAAACCCGGGCCAAAAGCAGAGTCACCCCCCCCCCCCCCCCATCCACCCCAAGCAGCCAGATCATTTCTCTCCTCCATTTTCACGAATTGCGTGGAAGATAGATTTCCACAATCTCTTTTCTCTTGTTTTTAGAAGGCAGCCCTGTAATTCGCCATATGAAAACAGGCTGGGCATTCTCAAAAGCAGCCACAAGATGTCACTGCAGGAACCTGTCTTCAATTTAAAGGGCTCTAATGTAATGAAGTATAATGAAGCAATACACTTGAATGATGAAAAAAAATTTTTTAATAATTTGGGATAAAATAAATAAATGATGTCTCCTGTCACCTTCCCAAATATATTTAAATGAAAATAAATGTAAATTATTTGGCATCAAATTTTTTTTTTTTTCATTTATAATAGACCCCTGATGTCTCCTGTCACCCGCCCAAATACATTTAAATGAAAATAAATGTAAATAATGTATCATAAAATGTATTTATAATATACCCTTGATGTCTGCTGTCACCTGCCTAAATACATTTAAATTAAAGTGAATGTAAATAATTTGACATAAAATAAATACAATTTATTTTTAATAGACCCCTGATATCTCCTGTCACCTGCCCAAATACATTTAAATGAAAATAAATGCAAATAATTTATCATAACATTTATTTATAATAGACCATTGATGTCTCCTGTCACCTGCCCAAATACATTTAAATGAAAATAAATGTAAATAATTTATCATAAAATGTATTTATAATAGAACCCTGATGTCTCCTGTCACCTGCCCAAATACATTTAAATGAAAATAAATGTAAATAATTTATCATAAAATGTATTTATAATAGACCCCTGATATCTCCTGTCACCTGCCCAAATACATTTAAATGAAAATAAATGTAAATAATTTATCATAACATTTATTTATAATAGACCCCTGATGTCTCCTGTCACCTGCCCAAATACATTTAAATGAAAAAAAATGTAAATAATTTATCATAAAATGTATTTATAATAGAACCCTGATGTCTCCTGTCACCTGCCCAAATACATTTAAATGAAAATAAATGTAAATAATTTATCATAAAATGTATTTATAATAGACCCCTGATATCTCCTGTCACCTGCCCAAATACATTTAAATGAAAATAAATGTAAATAATTTATCATAACATTTATTTATAATAGACCCCTGATGTCTCCTGTCACCTGCCCAAATACATTTAAATGAAAAAAAATGTAAATAATTTATCATAAAATGTATTTATAATAGAACCCTGATGTCTCCTGTCATCTGCCCAAATACATTTAAATGAAAATAAATGTAAATCATTTGACATCAAATAAATAAAATTAATTTATAATAGACCCCTGATATCTCCTGTTACATGCCCAAATACATTTAAATGAAAATAAATGTAAATAATTTATCATAACATTTAATTATAATAGACCCCTGATGTCTCCTGTCATCTGCCCAAATACATTTAAATGAAAATAAATGTAAATCATTTGACATAAAATAAATACAATTAATGTATAATAGACCCCTGATGTCTCCTGTCACCTGCCCAAATACATTTAAATAAAAATGGAAATCTTTTTATCCAAATACTTAACCACTTCAGCCCCAGAAGTATTTACCCCCTTCCTGACCTGGCCACTTTTTGCGATTCGGCACTGCGTCGCTTTAATTGACAATTGCGCGGTCGTGCGACGTGGCTCCCAAACTTAATTGACGTTCTTTTTTCCCCACAAATAGAGCTTTCTTTTGGTGGTATTTGATCACCTCTGCGGTTTTTATTTTTTGTGCTATAAACAAAAAAAGAGCGACAATTTTGTAAAAAAAAATGCAATACTTTTTACTTTTTGCTATAAAAAATATCCCCCGAAAATATATAAGAAAATATATTTTTCCTCAGTTTAAACCGATCCGTATTCCTCTACATGTTTTTGGTAAAAAAAAAAATCAATAGGCGTATATTGATTGGTTTGCGCAAAAGTTATAGCGTTTACAAAATAGGAAATAGTTTTATGGCATTTTTATAAAAAAGAAAATTCTAGTAATGGCGGCAATCAGAGATTTTTATTGTGACTGTGACATTATGGCGGACACATCGGACACTTTTGACCCCATTTTTGGACCATTTTTACAGCGTTCGGTGCTATAAAATGCACTGGTTACTGTAAAAATGACACTGGCAGGGAAGGGGTTAAACACTAGGGGGCGAGGAAGGGGTTAAGTGTGTCCTAGGGAGTGATTCTAATTGTTAGGGGGCGTGGCTACAAGTGACACATCACTGATCGCTGCTCCCAATGAGAGGGAACAGACGATCAGTGACCTGTCACTAGGAAGAATGGGGAGATGTTGTGTTTACACTGACATCTCCCCATTCTTAAGCTCCGTAACACGATCGCGGGACACCGGCGGACATCGAGTCCGTGGGTCCCGGGGCATGGTCACTGAGCTCGCAACAGGGTCACAAATAAAAGCCACAGGCGGCAAATTAAAGGGGACGTACCTGTACGCCCATCTGCCTGTCCATGCCATTCTTGTCAACGTAAATGTTCGTCCCGGTGGTCCTTAAGCGGTTAACTGAAGCATAGTAAACTATGTATACTGCAGGCTGTAGAGAAAGGGGCTGGGGAATCTCTGTCCTCAGTTTCTTTCTCTGTCTCAAAAGTGAGACATCAGGGCTTTGTTTAGACCCTTGATATTTCACCAAAGTCCCATAGCAGGCCTCCTAAAAAAATATATATTATAACCACTTAAGGACCGCCTACTGCACATTTACGTCGGCAGAATGGCACGGCTGGGCACATCAACGTATATATACGTTGGTTTCTAGTACCTAGCCGTGGTAGCTCCGGGACCGGGTCCGCGGGACTCGCAGACCCGATCGCCGCACTCCAGCGGCGATCGGGTCCGAGGAGCTGAAGAACGCAGCATCGATCGCGTCATCCCTGTTATAGGGGGACATGATCGATGACGTCACACCTACAGCCACACCCCCTACAGTTGTAAACACACACAGGGAACACTCAATTCCTACAGCGCCCCCTTGTGGTTAAAATCCCAAACTGCAACTGTCATTTTCACAGTAAACAATTTAAATGCATTTTTTGCTGTGAAAATGACAATTGTCCCAAAAATGTGTCAAAATTGTCAGAAGTGTCCGCCATAATGTCGCAGTCACGAAAAATCGCCGCTATTAGTAGTAAAAAAAAAATAATTAATAAAAATGGAATAAAACTATCCCTTATTTTGTAAACGCTATAAATTTTGCGAAAACCAACCGATAAACGCTTATTGCGATTTTTTTTACCAAAAATATGTAGAATACGTATCGGCCTAAACTGAGGGAAAAAAAATGTATATATATTTTTGGAGATATTTATTATAGCAAAAAGTAAAAAATATTGCATTTTTTTCAAAATTGTGGCTCTATCTTTGTTCATAGCGCAAAAAATAAAAACTGCAGAGGTGATCAAATACCACCAAAAGAAATCTCTATTTGTGGGGAAAAAAGGACGCCAATTTTGTTTGGGAGCCACGTCGCACGACCGCGCAATTGTCAGTTAAAGTGATGCAGCGCCGAATCACAAAAAGGGGCAAGGTCCTTTAGCAGCATTTTGGTCCGGGTCTTAAGTGGTTAATAATAATAATAATATTATTGTAAAAAAAAATATTAAAAAATTAATACAATTTAAAAAAAGAATAAAAAAAAAATACTACTGACATTGTCCACTGCCCTACTGACACCAATCTTTGCTCTACTGACACCGTCCATCGCTCTGCTGATATACATGCAGTGTGATTGTGTGATTGTGCTCTGGTGCGCACACCCTAATGCAGCAGGCTGCGCACACCAATGGTTTCTTGTGATGTATGTCTATGAAAACATAAATAACAAATAAAAAATAACAAAAATCCCATAGATTTCAATGCAAATTAAATAGAGGTAGCACACCCTTCCTCTACATCATAGGTGTCAAACACAAAGGCCCGCGGGCCGAATCCGGCCCTCCAGGCCATTTCATGTGGCCCTCGCACCTCCCCTGCAGCTGCAGGAGAGCTCCAGCCCTCTTCTGGTCCTCCTCGCCCCTTTAAAGCAATGCATCCAGAGCAGAGCGAATAGAGAGATAGAGAGAGAGAAATAGAGCGAAATAGAGATAGAGATAGAGAGAGAGTGAGAGGGAAATAGATAGAGAGAGAGAGAGAGAGAGTGAAATAGAGATAGAGAGAGAGAGAAATAGATAGAGAGAGAGAGAGAGAGAGAGTGAAATAGAGATAGAGAGAGAGAGAGAAGTAGATAGAGAAATAGATAGAGAGAGATAGAGAGAGAGAGCTAGAAATAGAGAGAGAGAGCAATAGAGGTAGATAGCGAGAGAGAGAAATAGAGAGAGCGAGAGATAGAGCGAGATAGAGAAAGAGAGATAGAGATAGAAAAGGGATAGAGATCGAGAAAGAGAGAGAGAGAGAGAGAAAGATATATAGAGAGAGATGGAGATAGAGAAATATATATATAGAGAGAGAGTGAAAGAAAGTGAGCTAGAGAGAGTGAGATAGAAATAGATAGAGAGAGAGCTAGAAATAGAGAGAGAGAGAGAGAGAGAGAGAGAGAGAGAGACAATAGAGGTAGATAGCGAGAGAGAGAAATAGAGAGAGCGAGAGATAGAGAGAGATAGAGAAAGAGAGATAGAGATAGAAAAGAGATAGAGATCGAGAAAGAGAGAGCGAGAAAGATATATAGAGAGAGATGGAGAGAGAGAAATATATATATATAGAGAGAGAGTGAAAGAAAGTGAGCTAGAGAGAGTGAGATAGAAATAGATAGAGAAAGCGAGTGAGAGAAAGAGAGAGAGCTAGATAGCGAGAGAGATATAGAAAGATAGAGAGAGATAGAGATAGAAAAGAAATGTAATGGAGAAGGGACTCAACTTCTGATGGTGGGGTGGTTTTTGACATCTAATGTAAGGGGTGGGGGTGGGGGGGGGTTTGCTGGATATCTAATCTTAGAGATACAACCGGCCCTTTTGAAAACAATCATAATGCTGATGCGGCCCACAATGAAATTGAGTTTGACACCCCTGCTCTACATCTTGTGGGCTACATGATCAGAGAGGGGACAGTCTTACCTGCGGCCATTATGGTCAGCAAAGCAAGCGCCCCCATTGGTACAGAGCGAAGGACGATGAGACCAGGTCGGGTTTTCGTTGAATCTCAGCTTCTCCTGAGTGTTCTCATTCCCGAGAATATTGTCTTTATGATACACCTGCCTCAGGTTTCTCCTCTTGTGTTCCAGATGGAACCTTAACCCTCCATAAATCTGTGCGCACACAGGGACATCATTTAACCCTTCCAGCTGACTCATCTCCCATTAATGGGTTTTTTTTTTTTTTTTACGTGTTGAGTTTCGATGTTGTGGCTGAAATAGAAAAAGAAGGTTTTGTACAAAGTCCCTTGCCCATAAATGGAGAGAATTTCAAACATTCTTGCCGGTTCAGGGCAAGTTCACACCAAAACCTGCATTCTGTGTGCGTTTTCCTGCACCATGTTCAAGACGCACAGCAGCTGTGCACTCAAGGCAATGCTAACGACACCCCAACGCAGGTCACAAAAACACAACATTTGCCTGCACTGGATCGCAAACGTCCCGAATTTCTGAGGCGATCCACCATCTTGGTCCTGAGTCCTGGTAAAGTTGTGTCCCAGGCAATGTCCTAAGCTCACAGTGTCATCCACGGGGCAGCCATCAGAAATGTTTGGGCCCCTTGCAGAGCTTTAGGACTGCATAAAGCTGGAAAGGGTTATAAAGCATGAAAAATTCCCCTAAAAACGCGTTTGAAAAATTGCTGCGCAAATACTGTGCAAGATAAAACGTTGCAATGACCGCCAGGGTATTCTGTAGGGTCTCTTCTAAAAAAAAAAAACATATATAGTGTTTGGGGGTTCTATGTAATTTTCATGTAGAAATGAAGTGTCAGAATTGGCCCGGGCCTGAAGTGGTTAACAATCAATGGCAGAGTTTTTTTTGGAACTCCGCCAGGCCACTGGGGGGCGCGTGCCCGCCGCATCGCTGACATGCCAATGCACGTGCCTGGCGGCCGTGATGTCCGCCAGGCACTCGCAATCGGCGGCTACAGGGACAAGACGTGGATGTGTGTGTAAACACAGAGATCCACGTCCTGTCAGGGGAGAGAGGAGACCGATCTGTGTCCCTTGTACATAGGGACACAGCATCGGTCACCTCCCCCAGTCACCCCCCTCCCCCCACAGTTAGAACACAATGCAGGGTACACATTAACCCCTTCCTCACCCCCTAGTATTAACCCCTTCAATGCCAGTCACGTTTATACAGTAATTAGTGCATATTTATAGCACTGATCGCTGTATAAATGTGAATGGCGCCAAAAATGTGTCAAAAGTGTCCGCCATAATGTCGCAGTCACGAAAAAATGCTGATCGCCGCCATTAGTAGTAAAAAAAAATAATAATAATAATGATAATTCTGTCCCCTATTTTGTAAGTGCAATAACTTTTGCGCGAACCAGGCGCTTATTGCGAGTTTTTATTTTTTATTTTTTTTACCAAAAATATGTAGAAGAATACGTATCGCCTAGACTGAGAAAAAAAAATGTTTTTTTAAAAAAAAAAAAATTGGGATATTTATTATAGCAACAAGTAAAAAATATTGTTTTTTTTTTTACAAAATTGTCGCTCTATTTTTGTTTATAGCGCAAAAAATAAAAACCGCAGAGGCGATCAAATACCACCAAAAGAAAGCTTTGTTTGTGGGGAAAAAAGGACGCCAATTTTGTTTGGGAGCCACGTCGCACGACCGCCCAATTGTCAGTTAAAGTGACGCAGTGCCATAAGCTGAAATTTCACCTGGTCAAGAAGGGGTATATGTGCCCACTGAGCGGAATACGCCATATTCGTTTTCGCGATATTTCGCGAATATT
Organism: Rana kukunoris; assembly: GCA_029574335.1. Lineage (NCBI taxonomy): Eukaryota > Metazoa > Chordata > Amphibia > Anura > Ranidae > Rana > Rana kukunoris. The sequence goes on from CM056054.1 coordinate 6,231,730, forward strand.
TCGAAGAATATTTGCGAATATTCGTTAATATGGAATATTCGTGATATTTTATAAAAAAAAAAATATTCGATATTTACGAATATTCGCTATATTTTATAAAAAAAAAAAGCGAAATTTCGCAAATGCGGAAATGATTGCGAAATTTCGCTATTTTTTGGGGATAAAATATCACGAATATTCGATATTTACGAATATTCGCTATATTTTATAAAAAAAAAAAAAAAAGCGAAATTTCGCATATGCGAAAATGATTGCGAAATTTCGCTAAATTTTTTTTGGATAAAATATCACGAATATTCAATATTTACGAATATTCGCTATATTTTATAAAAAAAAAAAAAAAGCGAAATTTCGCATATGCGAAAATGATTGCGAAATTTCGCTATTTTTTTTTGGATAAAATATCACGAATATTCCATATTTACGAATATTCGCTATATTTTATAAAAAAAAAAAATTGCGAAATTTCGCTAATGCGAAATGTCGCTAATGCGAAATTTTGCTAGTGCGAATGCGAAATTGATTGCAAAATTGATTGCGAAATTTGAAAAAATACGAATATTCGAAATAGCGAATATTCGCCGCGATATTCGAGTTATTCCCGAATACTCGAATATGCAATATTCGTAGCGAATATTCGCAATGCGAATATTCGTGAGCAACACTAGTGCCCAGTAAGGAAGTGGTTAACCAAGAGAGAATTTCTTCTATATCTACCTGCAAACTGATACATTTGTAAGATGGAAATTACATTATTGCCTTTCATCAAATTACTAAATAGAAACTTTCCAGTCTTGTTGTCTCTTCCCGTCTCATGGGTGAGACTCGCCCCTCTTTTGTCCCCTCGGACAATAACTACTGGTTGGACCAGTTGGGTGTTTCTACATCTTTAGTCTTCCTTACAATACAAATACAATTGCTCTTTTTTTTTTCTTACAGAATCTCCCTTAGGGCCCTTTCACACGTCCGTTCAGTTCGTCCGTTTTTTGGACGTCCGTTAACGGACCTCAATGCTTCCCTATGGGTTAGCGTCCGTTAGCGGATGAGCATCCGCTAACGTCCGTTAACATCCGTCTGCGGTAAGCTCCGTTTTTTTGGACGGAAGAAAACCCTATTTTTCTTCCGTCAAAAAAACGGAACGGACGAAAAACGGACGTTAGCGGATGATCCGTTTACCATCCGATCCGCTAACGTCAGTTTTTCATCAAAATATGTAAAAAAAAAAAAAAAAGTTCTAAAAAAAAATAAAAAAACGAATGAAAAAACGGATGAAAAAAACTGATGAAAAACGGACGGAAAACGTTTTTTTCCCCCTTCAGTTGATCCGTTTTTTCATCAGTTTTTCGTCAGTTTTCCGTCCGTTTACATCCGTTTCCGTTCCGTTTTTCATCAGTTTTTCATCAGTTTTTTTCATCAGTTTTTTCATCCGTTTTTTTTTTTTTTTTTAGAACTTTTTTTTTTTTTACATATTTTGATGAAAAACTGACGTTAGCGGATCGGATGGTAAACGGATCATCTGCTAACGTCCGTTTTTCGTCCGTTCCGTTTTTTTGACGGAAGAAAAATAGGGTTTTCTTCCGTCCAAAAAAACGGAGCTTACCGCAGACGGATGTTAACGGACGTTAGCGGATGCTCATCCGCTAACGGACGCTAACCCATAGGGAAGCATTGAGGTCCGTTAACGGACGTCCAAAAAACGGACGAACTGAACGGACGTGTGAAAGGGCCCAAAGGCCTCGTGGTCTTCTCTGTGTGATAAAACCACCTTGTATTTGTGAAGGTTTTCACTTCCGGGATCTGAAGTAGGGATTGATGTGGTTAAAATATGAATTTGAAATCCACATTATCTGATGTACAAATCACATTCATTTCCGTCGTTATCCGGTGCACCCCCACAACCGTATCGTTATTGGCTACAGCGGCTATTGGATAGGCTGGGGTGATTCCATCTATCCTCACCCGGATGGGTGTATTGGGGTCGGGTTAAGGTCCTTGGGAGCAGAAGATGGTTGAACTTGACATTCTCCGAAAACACCACTAAGTTGGTGAGTTTTTTACATGTAGCTATCTAATGTTTAATCCATGTTCCCAATTCTTTGGGCATGTTTTGTGCTTGTCTTAAAGCGGGGTTCCAACCACAAGTAGCATTTTTTAAATGTATGTCCTTTCATAATGCATTTTTATAATATAAATCCGGTCACTTACTATTTTACAATCCGCCGCCGCTCCGCATAGTTATTCAAAAAAGATAGTTTATAAACCTAGGTCCACACCGTTGTCATTTTGCTTGTGGGCATTGTGAAGCCCACAAGCACTTACTTCCTGGAAGTCTTGGATGGGGAGTGATAATTGGACAGCGCACTGCATCCTGGGAAATGAAGACACACAATTCCCAGGAGCATTAGAGGGAGATGATGTCAGAATCCTAGGTGATTCCTTAGGCAGATTTCATGGGACCGCATAGCAACAGGCATTTCCAGATGAGACCTTTTTTAGGTCTAATGAGCACAATAATGAAAAGAACATTTTGGGATGGAAACTCCACTTTAATATGTTCTCTTGTTCTTTTATTCTGTATCGTTGTATAGAAGCTCCTGAGGAAGCGGTCGTGAACCGCGAAACATGTTAAGTGACTTTTGAGCGTTTTTTTTTATCTCTCCAAGACCTCGATGGGGATGACCCAGAAAACAACACTTGGCACGGGCAATCCTAACCGCTACATTTCGGCGATAGTGATACCAATACCTGAGCTTCTAAGGCTCCATGCACACTGAAGCTGATAAACTGCAGTTTATTGGCGTTTTTTTTTTTTTTTTTTAACCACTTAAGGACCGCCGCATGTACATTTACGTCGGCAGAATGGCACCGACAGGCACATCAACGTATATATACGTTGGTGCCTTGGGGGGGTTCGGGGGTCCGATCGGACCCCCCCGTACATGCGGCGGTCCGCGCGGCTGTAGGAGCGAGGGGGCGGCTATTCGTTTTTGTCCGCCCCCTCCGGATCGCTCTCAGCCAATGCGCGCGCCCCCCCGCCCTGTCACTTCCTTCTCCTGTGTAAACACAGGAAGGAGGAAGCGATGTGATCTCTCCCTCTGCGTTTTTTTTCACCACCGCTGAGGAGAGATCACATCACACAGTAAGTCTGCACCAACACTACACTACACACAGGCACATTTAACCCCCCCGATCGCCCCCCCTCCCCCTGTCACAGTGTCACTGAATGCAGTGATCATATATGTATGATTACTGTATTTAGTGTCAGTGTGACAGGCAGTGTGACAGTCAGTTAGTGTTAGGTTAGAGGGTAGCCCCCCACCCCCCCTAATAAAGTTTTAACCCCTTGATCACTGCCCTAGTTAACCCTTTCACTCCCTATTGCCAGCGTCACTAAGCGATCATTTTTCTGATCTCTGTATTAGTGTCGCTGTTCCCGCTGGGTAGCTAATTTTTTTTTTTTTATTGCGATTTATTTTTACTAAAGACATGTGGCTGAATACATTTTGGCCTAAATGTTTGACTAAAATTTAGTTTATTGATTTTTCTTATAACAAAAAGTAAAAAATATTGTTTTTTTTTCAAAAATGTCGCTCTATTTTTGTATATTGCGCAAAAAAAAAAATCGCAGAGGCGATCAAATACCACCAAAAGAAAGCTCTATTTGTGTGAAGAAAAGGACGCGAATTTTGTTTGGGAGCCACGTCGCACGACCGCGCAATTGTCTGTTAAAGCGACGCAGTGCCGAATCGCAAAAACCCCTTTGGTCATTTAGCAGCATATTGGTCCGGCCCTTAAGTGGTTAAAGCCCATAAACTGAACTCTACGTTAGCCTATGTACACCATGCACACCTGGGCGTGTTTCAGTGTTAATGAGCTTTGGAGTTTATTGGCTTTTTTCTGAACGCCCGAAATTTGCGTTCAAAGTGCATGTTTTTTTGGCGGGAAAAAACGCTAAATAACTAAAAACGCCCAAAAATGCTCAAAAACGCCGGCGCCAGCGTTTTTAGCGTTTTTTTTATCCATTTGAAAAAAAAAAAGTAAAAAAAAAGCTGGTCAAAGCTACATTGAAAAAATGCTGAATAAAGCTATTGCAAAAACGCTAAAAAAACGCTTCCAAGGCTCCCTGCAAAGCTACTGGCGTTTTTTTTATAGCTTTTATCAGCTTCAGTGTGCATGGAGCCTAACTGTGGTTTCACACTTGGTCTTGTGTTTTGATACTTCGTTCTTATTTTTTTGTGTTTTGTGTATACTATTGGATGCATCTGGCATCCTTAATTGTACATATTTATAGATTATTAAAAAAAAAAATTTACATTTTCAAGTGGTGCCTCCAAAGTCCATTTTTTCTCCCACAATTCTCCAAGTGGTTAAAATATTTCAGATATGACCGAAATCGTACAATGTGGACAAGAGCTACTGAACTTCTCCGACATCCACACGCTGTCTGTAAATTCATCTAGGTCTTCTGTTATATACCGTAGCTGTATATTTATTCCTTAATAGTTAATAGTGTTGAGCAGAATATGCCATATTCGATTTTGCGATATATCTCGAATATATAGTCGAATATTCGAGATATATTCGCTAAATACGAATATTCGTGATATTTTTTGGAAATGAAATGATTGCGAATTTTCGCTATCGCGAATGCGAGTGCGAATTGCGAATTGCGAATACGAATGCGAATGCGAATGCGAATATTCGAGAAATGCGGAATGGAGCACTCTGATTGGCTCAGAATATTCGTGATATTTTATAATACAAAATAATTGCGAATATTCGAGAAATGTGGAATGGAGCACTCTGATTGGCTCAGAATATTCGTGATATATTACAATACAAAATAATTGCGAATATTCGGCAAATGCGGAAGGAGCACTCTGATTGGCTCAGAATATTCGTGATATATTACAATACAAAATAATTGCGAATATTCGGCAAATGCGGAAGGAGCACTCTGATTGGCTCAGAATATTCTTGATATTTTATCATAATTTCGCAAAAATGCGAATGAGAAATTCATTGCGGAATTTCGACAGTAACACTCTGAAATGGAATATATGTGTTATTTTAGCTAAAAACAATATTGCGAATTTCTCGAAAATAATCGCGCGATATCGCTATTGCCGAATAATCGCATTGCGATTTTTCGGCAATATAAATTGATCGCTGCAGCTACTCGGCCCAAGGTCTCTAATCATACCAGCAATGCTTTTAGACGTCGATGGGGATCTCTAGGATGTGATCTGTTCTAAAAAAAAAAAAAAAAAAATACGAATATTCGAAATAGCGAATATTCACCGCGAAATTCGCAATATATCGCGAATACTCGAATATGCCATATTCGAGCCGAATATTCGCAATACGAATATTCGTGAGCAACACTAATAGTTAACTAATGTTAATTTTTTTCTATTTTTATTGCCGATTGTCATTTACCTTTTCAATACCAATACCAGGCCATTGTTCTGTTTCCAGCGCTGTGATAAATTGACTGACAATTAGGGGCGTATTTATAAATAATGGGCCAGATTCCCATACATTTCCCGCTGGCGTAGCGTAAGCCATTTACACTACGCCGCCGCAATTTAACTGAGCAAGTGCCGTATTCCCAAAGCACTTGCTCCGTAAGTTGCGGCGGCGTAGTGTAAATGGCCCAGCGTAAGGCCGCGTAATTCAAAGAGGGCAGCTTGTATTTAAATTAAGCGCGCCCCCGCGTTGATCGAACTGCGCATGCGCCGGCCTCAAAAATAGCCCAGTGCGCATGCTCCAGCTCACGTCGGAAAAAATGAATGAAGCCGGCGTGAGCGTCGTTTACGTATATCCCTATTCGACTTAGTAAAACAACGTAACCGACGGAAAAAGACGACGCTGACCCGACGCCATACTTAACATGGCAACGACGGAACTTCGTAAGGTTACCCCTCATATAGCAGGGGTAGGTTTACGCTTACGGAAACGACGTAAACGACGACGGGGCGGCGTAAAACGTTCGGGAATCGTCGGATTAAGCTCATTTGCATAGGCAAATGATAAATCATCGTAAAGGCCACCTAGCGGCCAGCGATGTCATTACATCTACGATCCGACGGTGTAATTGTTTTACACCTGTCGGATCTTCACTGTATCTATGCGTAAGTGATTCTAGGAATCACACGCATAGATACTCATGGAAAAAAACAGAGATACGACGGTGTTTCCTACGAAACGCCAGCGTATCTCTTTTGAGAATCTGGCCCCTTGTGTGTCACTGGACACTTTTTTTAAAAACGATTGTTCTTTATTGAAATTTAGATAAAGTCAATGGGCCAGATTCAGGATGGCGAGCAGTTCTTTATTCCGGCGTAACGTTGCTCATTTACGTTACTCCGCCGAAACTTTAGGAGAAAGTACTGTATTCACAAAGCACTTGCACCTAAAGTTGTGACGGCGTAGCGAAAATGGGCCGGCGGAATCCAAAATGGGCGGGTAGGGGGCGTGTAGTATTTAAAATAGGCGCGATCCCGCGGCGAACGTACTGCGCATGCGCCGGCTGTCAATGTATCCCAGTGCGCATTCTCCAAATTATGACGGTGTTTTGGAAGTGAACGTCAATCCCCATTCACGGACGAGTTACGCAAACGACGTAAAACTTTTTCAAGTTGCTTTATCTTTACACTGGGAAAACCCTTACGTAAACGTCGTAAAGTGACTGCGTCGGGCCCGCGTACGTTCGTGAATTTCCGTATCTCGCTGATTTACATATTCATCGGCGTAAATCAGCGGGAACGCCCCTAGCGCCCATTTTAAAATTGCAGTTCCGATACGACGGAAATACAATTACGCCGCTCGTATCCTAACTCAATGGGCCAGATTCTCAGAGGCGTTACGACGGAGTATCTCAGATACCCCGTCGTATCGCCTTTTTTTTTGACTCGTATCTATGCGTGGTGCTGAGCATCACTTTTGCATAGATACGCTTCTACATCCGACAAGTGTAATACAATTACACTTTCGGATCGTAGGTGTAATGACAACTCCGGCCACTAGGTGGCCTTTACGTTGTTTTTTCATTTGCATATGCAAATGAAGTAGTACGCCGATTCTCGATCGCTTTTACGCCGCCCCGTCGTCGCGTACGTCGTTTACGAACTCGTAAGGTTACCCCAGCTTCTATGTGGAGTAACCTTACGAGGTCCCGTCGGATGCCGTCGTGTCCCGTCGGACGCCATGTTAAGTATGGCGTCGGGTCAGCGTCGGCTTTTTCCGTCGCTTACGTCGTTTTACTAACTCGTTCGCGAATAGGGACTTGCGTAAATGACGCTCACGTCGTTTTGACGTCGGTTTCAACGACGCTTTCCGACGTGAGCTGGAGCATGCGCACTGGGCTTTTTCCCCGGCCGGCGCATGCGCAGTTCGTTCGACGCGGGGGCGCGCTTAATTTAAATACAAGCCGCCCCATTTGAATTGCGCGGGTTTACGCTGCGCGATTTACGCGACGCAGGCGAAACCTACGGAGCAAGTGCTTAGAGAATAAAGCACTTGCTCCAGTACGCAGCGGCGGCGTAGTGTAACTGGCTTACGCTACGCCGCCGAAAATATTTGAGAATCTGGCCCAATCCCGGCGTATCTTGTTTTCTGAATACAGAAAACAGATACGACGGCGTAGGTTAGAAGTTACGCGGCTTATCTAGAGATAAGCCACGTAACTTCTACCTGAATCTGGCCCAACATGTATAAGAAGAATAGTTAAAAAAAAATGTCCAGTGAAAGTGCGTGAACAATTGTTTCCAATGACCACCGATGTAATGCCTTGTACACACGATCGGAATTTCCGATGGAAAAAGTCAGGCGGAATTTTTCCATCGGATATTCCGATCGAGTGTAGCCCCATCTGAGTTTTTTCATTGGCTATTCCAATGAATTCTGACGTCAACGTTTAGATTAGGAACATGTTCTATTTTACTCCGATGGAATTGCGCCGGAATTGGCCGGGCAAAAGCCTGATCGTGTGTACGAGGCATAAGGGGCATTCTTCTCAATGAGTGACCACCAATGTAAAGAGCATTATTCCCAATCACCACCACTGTACAGGCAGGGGTCAAGTCCTGGGGAAAAAAAGTGTGGGAACTCCCACCCAAGATCCACCCCCCACCAAAAAAAATAATAATATGCTCATACGCATAATTACTAGACCGCATGTTTTTTTGTTTTTTCGATCCACTGTACCTTAGTAATCCTTTATGTTACTGGCCACTTCCTGTATATGGATTCATCGGGTAGTGTGCGGGTGTTCCGTCACTTCCTCGAAGCCACAAACCGCATATAAAAGCGAGTTTCCCAATAGAATCATGGGAAACTAAAATAATTTGTTCCGTATTGACTTCAATGGCATGCAATACCGCATGTGGCCAGAGGTGGAAGGTGGCGGAGAGCCACGGAAATGGCCAGAAAGGCTCAAGAACTGAGTATATCCGTGTCTTTCTTGGGATTTTTTAAAACGGCGCCATTCGGCTGCAATCGGTGCTGTTCGGCTCCACTCGGCTCTGGCGCCCCCCACCTACTGCACACCGCTTTGGCATGAACCCTGCTCGTTATCCTGTCATCACACAATTCCCGTCGGACTAAGAAAGCATAACCGATGAAGCCAATAGTAGGCATGTATGGGGGGAAAAAAATTCTGATACAAGGTCCACTTTAATCTTTATTTGTAATTCCTGATCTCAGGTCATTGTGGCACCATAAGAACAAATATGTACTACCCAGGCGAAAGCACAAACATTAAACTATTACTATAGCAAAAAAGGATAAGGTAATCATAAAGCTTTATCTATCTATCTATTGGAAATTTGGTTGGTTGCCAAGGGTAGCTGCTCCTCCACCTCACCATTCTTGGTTCTTCAGCCTTGGTGGATAAACTGTATAGTGATGGCTGAGAGGAGCATATTTGAGCAGAAGTTGATTTTATTTTTTCGTCACAAGTATCTGTAGTTTATTTTCAGGATTGTTAGTATCTCTTTTTCTTCTTTTGGGGGTAATGATGGTTTGTGGTTACATGTAAGAAGTGAACAGAAGACCACCTAATGCCAGGAGGATCCATGGGTTGTATGAAAGGTTAGCAGCCCCATCACCGATTAGACCCTCTGGTTTGAGGAATTCTTCACATGTCTTTGTTGGGGGTGGGATATCTGGCACGTTGGTAAATGGTACTGACAGGTAGGTGTTGATCCAGGCTTGATAGGCTGTGACAAGGGTGTACACCCCAGGACGGAAGACGAAGCCACAGCCTTCTCCCCAGCTTACAATCCCAACCTGGTACCAAACATTCTGGACATTACACACAAGAGGTCCACCTGAGTCACCCTGGAAGAAATCAACAGTCATCAGTTGCAATATCTATCTATCTATCTATCTATCTATTTATCTATCTATCTATCTCAGGGCCGTCTTTATGGCAGGGCAAAGGGGGAAAATGCCCTGGGATCTGTCATTGTTTTGGGGCCCAAAGCAGCTGCCCCATACTTGCCAACTATCCCAGTTTAAATCCCCTTGTCCCTTGAAGTTTTAGTCCTTTGATGTGTCCTGATATCTCAGTGTGAAGTGCTGCTACTAATGCTGTCAATCTCTGTCCTATTGTTGTGTACAGATGACTCACCTGCAGACCCTGTGTTTACATGTAAATAACCGTCATTCATTTGTCCTTTTCTCTTGTCCTTTCCCTTTTCCTGTGTCCCTTCTCTTTTCCCTTGTCCTTTCCCCTTTCCCGTGTCCTTTCTCTTTTCTCTTTTCCCTTGTCCTTTCTCTTTTTCATTGTCCTTCTGCTCTTCCCTTGCCCTTTCTCCTTTCTTTTGTCCTTTCTCTTTTCCCTTACTCTTTCCCTCTTCCCTTACTCTTTCCCTTTTCCCTTACTCTTTCCCTTTTCCCTTGTCCTTTTTATTTTCCCTTGTCCTTTCTCTTTTCCCTTGTCATTTCCCTTTTCCCTTGTCCTTTCCCTTTCCCTTGTCCGTTCTCTTTTCCCTTGTCTTTTCTCTTTTCCCTTGTCTTTTCTCTTTTCCCTTGTCCTTTCCCTTTTCCCTTGTCCGTTCTCTTTTCCCTTGTCTTTTCTCTTTTCCCTTGTCTTTTCTCTTTTCCCTTGTCCTTTCCCCTTTCTCTTGTCCTTTCCCCTTTCTCTTGTTCTTTCCCCTTTTCCATGTCCTTTCCCTTTTCCTTTCCCTCTTCCCTTGTCCTTTCTCTTTTCCCTTGTCCTTTCTGTTTTCCCTTGCTCTTTCCCTTTTTCGTTGCTCTTTTCCTTTTCCCGTGTCCTTTCTCTTTTCCCTTGTCCTTTTTTTTACCTTCACTTTTCCCTTCTCCTTTCCCTTTTCCCTTGTCCTTTCCCTTTTTCCCTTGTCCTTTTTTTCCCATGTCCTTTCCCTTTTCTCTTGTACTTTCCCTTTTCAATTGTCCTTTCCCTTTTCCCATTTTTCTTTCCCTTTTCCATATCCATTTTCCTTTTCCTTTAAAGTGATTGTAAAGGTTTAAAAAAAAAAGAGTTTGTAAAAAAATAACACATATGTCATTCTTACCTCTACTGTGCAGCTCGTTTTGCACAGAGTGGCCCCGGTCCTCGTCTTCTAGGGTCCCTCGGCAGCTATCTCAGCTCATCCCCACATCAGATAACCCCCTCTAGGAAGAGCTTTCACAAGTGGGGTACCTTGTGGGCACGCCCCCAAGTCCAGCATTTGCGTCCATAAGACACAAATGCAGTACTCGGCCCCGTCCCCCCGGCGCCCGCATCATTGGATTTGATCTACAGCAGCAGGAGCCAATGGCTGCACTGCTATCAATCTATCCAATGTAAAGCCGTGAAGCCCAGTCCAAGATCAAGCGCGTTCCTGACATGGGACTTTGGAGGGCTCAGGTAAGTAAAATGGGGGGCCTGTAATTATCGAAAGTTTTTTCACCTTAATGCATAGGATGCATTAAGGTGAAAAAACAGGAAGGTTTACAACCCCTTTAATCGTTCACTTTTCTCTGTTCCCCTTTTCCATTCCCTTCTCCTTTCCCTCTTCCCTTTTCCCCCCTTTACTTTTCTTTTTCCCTTCCCATTTTCCTTTGCCCTTTTTCTTTCCCCCTTCTCCTTTCCCATTTTTCTTACCCCCTTCTGCTTTCCCCTTTCTCTATTCCCATTTTCCTTTCCCCTTTTTCTTTCCTCTTTTTCTTTCTGCTTTTTCTTTCCTCTTTCCTCTTTCCCCTTTCCTCATTCCTCTTTCCCCATTCTCCTTTCCACTTTCTCCTTTCCCATTTTCCTTTCCCCCTTTTCTTTCCCCCCTTCTCCTTTCCCCTTTCTCCTTTCCCATTTTCCTTTCCCCTTTTTCTTTCCCCTTTTCTTTCCTCTTTCCCCTTTCCTCTTTCCCCTTATCCCTTTCCCATTTCCCCTTTCTCCTTTCCCCTTTCTCTTTTCCCCTTTTCCTTTCCCCTTTTCCTTCCCCCTTTTCCTTCCCCTTTTTCTTTCCTATTTCCCCTTTCCCATTTCCCCTTTCCTCTTTCCCCTTATCCCTTTCCCATTTCCCCTTTCTCCATTCCCCTTTCTCTTTTCCCTCCCCTTTTTCTTTCCTCTTTCCCCTTTCCCCTTTCCTCTTTCCCCTTTCCCCTTTCTCCTTTCCCATTTCCCCTTTCTCCTTTCCCATTTTATTTTCCCCTTTTTCTTTCCCCCTTCTCCTTTCCCATTTTCATTTCCCCTTTTTCTTTCCTCTTTCCCCTTTCCCCTTTCTCCTTTCCCCTTTCTCCTTTCCCATTTCCTTTGTCCCTTTTCTTGCCCCCTTCTCCTTTCCCCTTTCCTCTTTCTCCTTTCTCCTTTTTCCTTTCCCATTTCCTTTCCCATTTTTCTTTCCCCTTTCCCCTTTCCCCTTTCCCCTTTCCCCTTTCTCCTTTCCCTTTTCCTTTTTCCCTTTATAATGGGATACCCAATGACCACAAATATGTTACTCACCTGACAGGAATCCTTATGTCCATGTTGAAAGCCAGCGCATATCTTCTCATCCTGAATAATTACAGTGTTAGGATTTTCTAAGGACCACATGTGGTACATCTGGTCACATGTTTTGGAATCAATTAAGGGAACCATAACTTTCTGGAGGATGCCATTAACAGGTACTTGCCCTGTTGATAAATTTGGAAAATAGATGGTTAAAATTTCTTCTGGAACACAATCTTTTTTTATATATATATACCGTATATACTCGAGTATAAGCCGAGTTTTTCAGAAATGTTTTCGTAATCTGCCTAGTTCCTAGTCCTAGGTGGTAGAACTTCCTGTCCTAAGATCCCATTCCCATTGATGACACTCATTTCCCAGGAGTCTCTGGGCAATACTGTGTCTAAAAATCCCAGCATGCACCTCTCTGGGGAAATCCAGGAAGAAACATGAACTGGGCTTCATAATGCCCACAGCTATGATGGAAACGGCCACAAGATCCCTGAGATGATATCAGGTAAGTTTTTGCAACTGTTTATGTACCGATCATACTTTATTAATATGTTTTAATGAATATTCATAATAATGTAATTGAGATTGCACCAAAAATAATAATAATTTTATGCCCGGAACCAGGGCTGTCTTAATGAGAGGGCACACCTGGGCACTGTCCAGGGGCCCCAGCTGCATGGGGGGCCTCTGCACTTTCTCCAAAGAGTTTCCCCTGTCCTTGAGCCCATGATGCCTCGAAATTGGGGTCCCCATGATGGCACTGAGAGTGATAGATACACAGGGGAGGCAGTCTGCCTCCTACCTACTTGATGTCTGTTTACCTGCACTGTCATCATTGTAGGGGGCCCCAGAGCATTACTTTGCCCAGGGACCCGTGATGCTATTAAGATGGCCCTGCCCGGAACCCGGCTTTAACCACTTCAGCCCCCGAAGATTTTCCCCCTTTCCTGACCAGAGCACTTTTTTACAATTTGGAACTGCGTCACTTTAACTGGTAATTGCGCGGTCGTGTGACGTTGTACCCAAACAAAATTTGTGTCCTTTTTTTAGAGGTTTAAGCAGAAGAACAGTCAGCAAACAAGCCAAAGGTCGGTAACAAGTAGTTGTAGGTTGGGATCAAGCAGAAGAGTAGTCGAGGAACAAGCCAAAGGTCAGTAATGTGTGGTAGCGAAGTTACGGACAGCATCAGAAGTGACAGGAGTAAGATATTGGCTGTTCAGAGCACAATAATCTGGCAAGTAGGAAGTGCAAAGGCATGGCTTAAACAGGAAGTTTATGGGAGGAGCAATGGGTTCAAGAGAAACAAGATACAAGGCAAGGTTGTCTAGAAGGAGAGATGGGTCCTGGCACTTACCTTGAAAGGATGTTGTTCCCCAGCCGGTCACCCAACAATCCATGCCACAGGGGAAGTTATCAAAGACTGTTGGCAGGCAGATTGGCATGATGTATTTTGTGAAGGTGACAGGATTGCTTAGCTTCACCAGAGCTATGTCCCCGACGGACCCTGTGCTTGTATATTGGCTGTTCAAGATGATGGTTTCTACGCGGGAAACAACCATATGAGATGAATTCACATGCAGCTGGTTCAGCCCCAGATAAACTTGGTAATCCTTTGGCAATATTGACCTGGAATAAAGGACACGTAGGGAATGTACTCCATGACTTTCATTTTCAGAGGTTTCTTTTAGATGAAGCATCATGTAAATATGTGAATGTTTAGAGCCTAGCCCACAGGTTCATTCTAATACCAGCAACCAATGTCAGACTGCGGCTGCAGTTCACTAAAAAGACATTCTTATAGACAGGGCCGCCATCAGGGGGGTACAGGCATTACACCTGTAAGGGGCCCGGGGGTCCCCAGGGACCCGGATGGGAACCACCCTAAAACAAAAAAAAATTATATATATATATATATATATATATATATATATATATATATATATATATATATATATATATATATATATATATATATATATATATATATATATATATATATATATTATTATTATTATTATTATTAAAAAGGGCCCAGAGGTCCCCAGGGCCCCCGGATGACAATCCTCCCTTTTTATATTTTTTTTTACTTTTTTATATTATTTTATTTCTTTTTTTTTAATATATAGTTGTATTTTTATTAAAGGGTTCAGAGGTCCCCTGGGCCCAATGTGTCAAACCCCCTTTTTTTATAATTGTATTTTTCATTTTTTTTTTTTTTTATATTTATTTTTTTTATTAAAGGGCCCAGAGGTCCCCAGGCCCCTGGAAGGTCACCCCCTTGTTTTTTTTTTATATAAATGTTTATTTCTTTTTTATATACAGTATATATTTTTTTATTTCTTTCTTTTTTTTTAAAGGGCCCAGAGGTTTCGAATGGAAAGCCCCCTTTTTTGTAATTTCCTTTTATAAAAAAAAAAAAATAAGGTCCCCGGGGCCCCAGTTGGCAACCACCCTTTTTAAAAAAAATATATAGGCCCCCCTTGCCCTATGGAGCGGACGCCCATGCTTATAGATAAATATTGGTTGTCATAGATAATTATGGATCCCTCCGCACATGCTAGGGTGCTAGGTGTAGTCCTAGATTTTGACCTCTCCTTTGGGGCCCACATCCAATCACTGGCTAAATCTTGCCACCTTAACCTCCACGGCATTTCCAGAGTTTGCCGCTTCCTAACTAACGGCGCCCCCAAAACAACTTAGTCATTCCTTGCTTATATCCCGCCTTGACTCCTGAACTCCCTTCTCACTGGTCCAGCTTTACACAAGTCTATTAGGAATGCTGCTGCTAGACTTACAAGTGAAAAACTTGTGCGCTGCTATGTTCTAATTTTTAAGTAAATATAAACCATCAGTCCCCAGTGAATATAGTGAAAATAAACGTAGAAAAAAATATATACCGTATTTGCCGGCGTATAAGACGACCTTTCGTACCTAAAATTTTGGCTCAAAAATCGGGGGCCGTCTCATACGCCGGATGCAGACTGCGGGCGTCCATTTTTTAAAAGCCGCGCCTCCTCCTTGTGCTGTTCCCTGATAGGCTCAGTGGTCCGCCTATCACGTACGTCGTCTCGTCCTTAGCCTCGGACGAGAGGACGTCCGTGATTGGCGGAACACCGAACACAGACTCTGCTAGGAAACTGAGTGTTCCGCCTATCACGGAACAGCACGAGGAAGAGGCGCAGCTTTTAAGAAATGGCCTCCTACCTACTTAATGTCTGTTTACCTGCACTGTCATCATTATAGGGGCCCCAAAGCATTACTATCCCCAGGGGCCCATGATGCTATTAAGGCGGCCCTGCCTCCCCCACCCTTTAGATTGTAAGCTCCCTGGGCAGGGCCCTATTGTTCCTTCTGTATTGAGCTATATTGTAATTGTTCTGCCACCCTTTATAAAGCGGTCACCGGTCAATTAATCGTTAAAAAATCATGATCTTGACCCTGATGATCTCCAATGCAGAGTTTGCTGTTTTTTTCTTATAACAAGTGGAGAGTCTTTATCTGCTCACTTCGCTGTCAAAAGAAAATATCCGGGCAGTCTGCCAAGTTTTTAACAGGAAACATTGTAACTAACGCTTCCTTCTTAGATCAAAGGGATAAAGTTCTGTGTGTAAAGAAAAAATACGGGCAGTCTGCCAAGTTTGTAACAACATGAAACACTGTAACTAACTTCCTTCTTAGATCAAAGGGATTAACTTCTGTGTGTGTAAAGAAAATATCCAGACAGTCTGCCAAGTTTGTAACAACATTAAACATTGTAATTCATTTCCTTCTGAAGGCCCATACACACGGTCAGACTTTTTGCCAACAAACTTCAAAATGAGCAAGTTTTAAAAAAAATCTGACTGTGTGTATGCTCCATCGGACAAACTTTTTTGGTTTTCATTGGACAAAAGTTCGCTCTGCAAATGGACAAACTTTTCGGCAACCAAAGTTCGATGGTGCCTAGTCCGACCGTGTGTACAGCAAGCCATCGGACTTTTGTACAAAGTGCAAATACGCATGCCCAGAACCAATGTTAAAATCAACCAACAATAGCAGAAGTTGACCAAAGGGTGGAGGTAAAGAGCAGAAAAGAGCAGAAAAACCACGTGATGATGGGAAAGTTTTAGGAAAGTTTGCAGAAAAGTCAGAGCGTGTGTATGCTATGGGTGTGCCCGGCCAACTCCCTTCGGACAAAAATCCAAGGAAAAGTTTGTTTGAAGTCCGATCGTGGCTTTAGACAAACTTCTGTGTGTAAACGCAGAAAGTTTAACAACTTAGGGCTAGATTCACGTAGCCCGGTTTAAGCTACGCCGCCGTAAATTAGCTTGGCAAATGCTGTATTCACCAAGCTAAGTTATGGCGGCGTAGCGTAAATGGGCCGGCGTAATTCAAATATGAATGAGGTGGGCGTGTTTTATGTTAATGTGTTGTGACGTCACGTATTTTACGTTTTTTTTGTACTGCGCATGCTCCGCCGTGGACGTATCCCAGTGCGCATGCTCCAAATTACGATGCGAAGACGCATTTGTTTTCGACGTGAACGTAATCGATGTAAAACCCCATTCACCGACGAGTTACGCAAACGACCTAAAACCTGAAAAATTTGACGCGGTCCCGACGTCCATACTTATCATAGGATGCGCCATCTTTTTGGTGGTTTATCTTTACGCCGGAGAACGCCTAACGTAAATGGCGTAAATTCGCTGCATCGGCCGGGCGTACGTTCGTGAATAGGCGTATCTCGCTGATTTACATATTCTAAATGTAAATCAGCGGGAACGCACCTAGCGGCCAGCGTAAAATTGCATTTAAGATACACCGGCGTAGGAGACTTACGCCGGTCGTATCGTAACTATATTTAAGCGTATCTCACTTTAAAAATATGCTTAAATATACACTGGCGCAGATTCAGAGTT
This sequence comes from Rana kukunoris, assembly GCA_029574335.1. Lineage (NCBI taxonomy): Eukaryota > Metazoa > Chordata > Amphibia > Anura > Ranidae > Rana > Rana kukunoris. The sequence goes on from CM056054.1 coordinate 6,248,572, forward strand.
AAGTCCAAGGGGTAGATTCATATAGAGATACAATGGCGTATCTACTGATACGCCGTCGTATCTCTGAGATCCGACGGTCGGATCTCTGCGGCTGATTCATCGAATCAGGTTACGCATAGATCTCCTTTATATCCGACAGGTGTAAGTGACTTTCACCGTTGGATCTCAGGCTGCAATCTCCTGCTGGCCACTAGGTGGCGCTTCCGTTTGTATACGCGACAAATATGCAAATGAGGAGAACCGCCGATTCAGAAACGAACGCCCGGCCGTCGCTTTTTTTTTTACGTCGTTTGCGTTCGGCTTTTTCCGGCGGATAGTTACCCCTATTATATGAGGGGTAAGTGCGGCGTATCCTATGTTAAGTATGGCCGTCGTTCCCGCGCCGAGTTTTGATTTTTTTTATGTCGTTTACGTAAGTCGTTAGCGAATACGGCCATACGTAATTTGCGTTAACGTCGAAACCAATGACGTCCTTGCGATGTCATTTGGAGCAATGCACGCTGGGAAATTTAGCCGGCGGCGCATGCGCAGTTAAATCGGCGCGGGGACACGCCTCATTTAAATAATACACTCCCCTAGCCGCGGAATTTGAATTCCGCCGGGGGATTTACGAGCCGTCGGCGCCACAAGTGCTTTGTGAATACAGCACTGGCTCAAAAACTGGCGCTGGCGGATCGTAAATAAGATTACGCTGATCTATGTGAATCTACCCCCAAATCTTTTTCTGACACTTGTTTCTTAAGTTAAAAATCAATGGCCCAGATTCACAGAGCGATTACGCCTGTCTAACTGGTGTTAGACAGGAGTAATTTCAAATTTTGCGCGCCGTATCACTAGTTTGAATCCTCAAACCATGATACGGCGGCTTCGGGCTTCGATCCGAGAGGCTTACGTCTTTGTACGCCTTCGGATCTACTCTGCGATCTTTTTGCGGCCGCTGGGTGGAGTTCGCGTCGTTTTCAGCGTCGGGGTATGCAAATTTGCTTTTTACGGAGATCCACGAAGTTACGAGCGTCGTTCGAAATCGCGTACGTCATTTTTTTGCCACGTAAAGTTAAACCAGCTTTTAGCTGGTCTAACGTTACGCGGCCCATGGCCGTCGTTCCCGCGTCGACTTTCAATTTTTTTTTTATATTTTGCGTAATAAAAAATAATAGGAATGTCCGTAAACGACGCTGCTCAAAAAAAAAATGACGTAACGACGTGATTTCGCGCAATGCACGGCGGGAAATTTCTGAACGGAGCATGCGCAGTTCGATCGCGGCGGGGACGCGCTTAATTTAAATGCCTCACGCCCCCTATTCGCGTATTTTGATTCCGCCGGGAGAAATACACTACGCCGCCGTACCTTACGGGCCAAAATCTCTCTGAATTCCTCCTAGAGCCAGGTAAAGTATGGCGGCGTAGAGTATGCCCGTGTACACACGACCGAGGTTCTCGCTGGAAGCTGCATTCCAGCGAGGACCTCGGCCGTGTGTACGCTCTCGGCGAGCTTCCCGTCGGGAAGCCCGTCGAGCAGAAATAGAGAGCACGCTCTCTATTTGCTCGACGGCCCGCCTGGAAGAATGGCTGGTTGCCATTCCCGACGGGCGGGTCGCCGATTTCGACGGCCGGCAGGGAACCTCGACGGGCGGAACGATGTGTTCTGCCTGTCGAGGTTCTCTGCCGTGTGTACGCCGCCTATCTCTGATACTCTGCGGGAATCTAATTCTTGATGAATCTGGCCCAATATTTTTTTGATAGAAAATTATTTGGAACTCCCAAATATTATATATGTTTTAGCAGAGACCTTAGGAAAAAAAATGGCAATTGCTGCAATATTATAATATGTCACACTATATTTGCCCAGCGGTCTTTCAAATGCAATTTTTTTAGGGAAAAATACACTTCAATAAATAAAAAGAAAAAAAGAAACAGTAAAGTTAGCCCAATTTTTTTTTTGTTTTAATGTGAAAGATGATGTTACAACGTGAGAATCGTGAGAGAATCTTCTAAGCAAAAAAATGGTGATTCTTATTTTAGCCAGAATCGTGCGGCTCTACTACCTACTTTGAATAAACACGCCCATACCGTGCAAACTATATAAATCCTGTATAATAATAATAAAAGTTAAAAAAATCAGAATACTCACTCGCCAAAGCAGTGGGCTGCAGTCAGCGCCCATTGTGATGAGATCAGGGAACCCCCACAAGTATGCTGACCTTGGAAGTAGAGACTGACCTGCCAAGGCCATTCGCCTTCCACGGAATCTGTGCCGCCAACAATTCTGTTGGAGACCGTCGGGGTGCCGCACACTGAATTATTTGCCGCAGATCCCAGATCAGACAATGCTGTATGAAAACAGAAAACAGAACAGTTTTAGTTTTTCGCTCAAAATCTAATGAGGGCACCGACCTTGAAAAGAGTACGAGTGGGAGGAGCAGACCGAGCAGATCGGTATTTATATTTTTCAAACTAAATTGCCCTTAGTGCCAATATGTTGGTTGGGAATATGTTGGGAAAAGCCACCCCACTGAGGTCTTGTGCTCATAGTGTTTTATTCATGGCTTGGGGAATAAAAAATAAATAAATCTGTGGACAAGTACCTCCTAAACTGTTCCTGCCGGAATATACACATTTTGGAAGTTCTCACTTATTTTATACAGCACATTCCTTATTTCTCTGGTCTTATCTTCTTACCTTCCTTAGAAAATTGTGATAAAATGTACAGTACAGAACCCTTTTTGAAGGGGTTGAACCGATAAACGCTTATTGCGATTTTTCTACCGAAAATAGGTAGAAGAATACGTTTCGGCCTAAACTGAGGAAAAACTTTTTTTTTTTTTATATATTTTTGGGGATATTTATTATAGCAAAAATTAAAAACGATTGAATTAAAATAAAAACCGCAGAGGTGATCAAATACCACCAAAAGAAAGCTCTACTTGTGAGGAAAAAAAGAACGCCAATCTTGTTTGGGAGCCGTGTCGCACGACCGCGCAATTGTCAGTTAAAGTGACGCAGTGCCGAATCGCAAAACCTTGCTGGGTCCTTTAGCTGCAAAGTTCACTTGTAAGACTGCTGCGTAAATACGGTGTGATAGAAAGTATTGCAACAGCCGCCATTTTATTCTCTAGGGTGTTAGAGAAAAAAAAAAATGTAGTGTCGTTTTTTTATTCAAAACAGTGTATTTTTTTTATTAAAAAAAGTGTAATTTTTCCAAAAAAAAAGTGTGCTGCGCAAATACGATGTGACAAAGTATTGCAACGACCGTCATTTTATTCTCTAGAGTGTTAGGAATATATATATATATATATATATATATATATATATATATATATATATATAAAATGTCTGGGGGTTCTAAGTGATTTTCTAGCAAAAAAAAAAAAAAATGGCCCAGATTCACGTACCTGGGCGCATCTTTAGTGTGGCGTAGCGTATCTTCTTTACGCTACGCCGGCGCAACGTTGAGCGGCAAGCATTCTATTCACAAAGAATATGCGCTCAACGTTGCGGCGGCGTAGCGTATAGATGTCGGTGTAAGCGGACGTAAGTCAAAGTAGGTGGAAGTGGGCGTGTAACATTTAAATGAAGTGTGACCCCATGCAAATGATGGGCTGAGCTTCAAAAAATGAACTGCGCATGCGTCGTATCTTGGATGCATCCCAGTGCGCATGCTTACAGTCATGTTGAAATAGCTGCCTAGGATATGTCAATACACTGCCTATTCACGTACTACGTAAACGACGTAACATACAACGGCTGTTCCCTGGTTCATACCTTTGAATGGGTTGCGCCTCCTATATGAGGGGTAACTTTATGCCGGACGTAACCCTTACGCAAACCGCGTATCCTTTCCGCCTGGCGCATCTACGTTCGTGAATCGGCGTATCTAACTCATTTGCATATTTAACGTGGGTACACCAAATGCGTCCAGCGTAACTATGCGCCCACGATACGCCGGCGTAGGCAAGTTACGTCGGTGGACTGAAGCCTATTTTTCAGGCGTATCTAGCTTCGCGAATCGGCGTAACAATACGACGGCGCACATTTGTACTTACGACGGCGTATCCCTTACGTGAATCCGGGCCAATGTTTTTAACTTTAAACTAAAATCTCAGAGAGAGGCTCGGTCCCTAAGTGATTAAATAGGATTTAGAAGAACACTGATAAATATTTAAGAGATTTGTGTGCAAATCCCGATCTGCTTACCTGCTGCCAATACGATCAATAAGAAGAGCGCCCCCATGTCTGTGGAGTGGAGGGAGATGCTCCGGGGTCTCTCTGTGTCTCGGCTCTGAGAAGGACAGACGTTTCTGTTCTGAGGTCTCCACTTCTATGGAGTTTCCTCTTTCTTTAGAATAATGGATTTATGATACACGGCTCTCAGGTTTCTTCTCTTATTTTCCTGGGTGGAACCCAAGACTGTTGTGAAGATACAGAACTCTCCCATCTATTATATGACTTACAAATAAAATATAACATCAAAGTAACCCCTCTCACCAGTATATTGTCACCGGATAGAATAATAAAGACAGAGAAACAGAGAAATGATTTGGTTTTAAAGCAGAGGTGCCCAACCAGCGGCCCGGGGGCCACAGGTGACCCGTGGAGCCCTCTGATGTGGCCCGCGACCTCCTGCTCTGGAATGGAATGAAATAGAATAGAATACTGTTATTAACCACTTAAGGACCGGACCAATATGCTGCTAAATGACCAAAGGCGTTTTTACAATTCGGCACTGCGTCGCTTTAAACAGACAATTGCGCGGTCGTGCGACGTGGCTCCCAAACAAAATTGGCGTCCTTTTTTCCTCACAAATAGAGCATTCTTTTAGTGGTATTTGATTACCCCTGTGGTTTTTATTTTTTGCGCTATAAACAAAAATAGAGCGACAATTTTGAAAAAAATCAATATTTTTTACTTTTTGCTATAATTAAAGGATCACTAAAGGAATTTTTTTTTTTTAGCTAAATAGCTTCCTTTACCTTACTGCAGTGCTGGTTTCATGTCCCTATTGTTCGTTTTTGCTTTGAAGTTGCTGTAATCCTGCTCTGATCTCCACACTTCCTGCTTGTCTGTTTCCTTATAACCACAGTGCTGGGAGCTTTCTCACTGTGGTCTAAGCTGTCATTACTGTGTGTCTAAAACTTCCCAGAACCAATCAGATTAATTTTAAAAACAAAACACTGCCCTGGATTTGTTTGTTTTTGAAACATGAAGCCAGTTCAAAAGTGAAACTAACCTGCAGGCACATTATATGACTGATTTTTATCTATTTTTAATCATTTTGAAAAGGAATCAGTTAACTTTTATGTCTCTATACCAGTGTAAACAGTCATTTCAGCAAAATCATTTTTTTTCCTTTAGTGACCCTTTAACCACTTAAGACCCGGACCAAAATGCAGGTAAAGGACCTTGCCCCTTTTTGCGATTCGGCACTGCGTAGTTTTAACTGACAATTGCGCGGTCGTGCGACGTGGCTCCCAAACAAAATTGGCTTCCTTTTTTCCCCACAAATAGAGCTTTCTTTTGGTGGTATTTGATCACCTCTGCGGTTTTTATTTTTTGCGCTATAAACAAAAATAGAGCCACAATTTTAAAAAAATTTAAAAATATTTTTTACTTTTTGCTATAATAAATATCCCCCAAAAATATATTTAAAAAAAACATTTTTTCCTCAGTTTAGGCCGATACGTATTCTTCTACATATTTTGGTAAAAAAAATCACAATAAGCGTTTTTTCGGTTGGTTTTCGCAAAATTGATAGCGTTTACAAAATAAGGGATAGTTTTATTGCATTCTTATAATTTTTTTTTTTTTACTACTAATAGCGGCGATCAGCGTTTTTTTTCATGACTGCGACAATATGGCGGACACTTCGGACAATTTTGACTCATTTTTGGGACAATTGTCATTTTCACAGCAAAAAATGCATTTAAATTGCATTGTTTACTGTGGAAATGACAGTTGCAGTTTGGGAGTTAACCACAAGGGGGCGCTGTAGGATTTGAGTGTTCCCTGTGTGTGTGTTTACAACTGTAGGGGGGTGTGGCTGTAGGTGTGACGTCATCGATCGCGTCCCCCTATAACAGGGATGACACGATCGATGCTGCGGCCACAGTGAAGGACGGGGAGGCCGTGTTTACACACGGCTCTCCCCGTTCTTCAGCTCCAGGGAGGGATCGCCGCACTGCAGCGGCGATCGGGTCCGCGAGTCCCGCGGTCCCGGTCCTGGAGCTTCGGACCGGGTCACGGGAGCGCGCCGCGGGCGCGCGCCCGTGACCCACGGCTGGGTACTAAAACCAACGTATATATACGTTGATGTGCCCAGCCGTGCCATTCTGCCGACGAATATGTGCAGTAGGCGGTCCTTAAGTGGTTAATATCCCCCAAAATATTTTTAAAAAAAAACGTTTTTTTTTCCCTCAGTTTAGGCCGATACGTATTCTTCTACCGAATTCTTGTTAAAAAAAATCGCAATGAGCGTTTATCGATTGGTTTGCGCAAAATTTATAGCGTTTACAAAATAGGGGATAGTTTTATTGCATTTTTATTAATATTTTTGTTTTTTACTAGTAATGGCGGCGATCAGCGATTTTTTCTGTGACATTATGGCGGACACATCGGACAATTTTGACACATTTTTGGGACCATTGGCATTTTCACAGCAAAAAATGCTATAAAAATGCGCAGATAACTGTGAAAAATTACAATTGCAGTTTAGGAGTTAACCACTAGGGGGCGCTGTAGGGGTTAGGTGTGACCTCATGTGTGGTTCTAACTGTAGGGGGGCGGGGATGGACTTGTGACGTCATTGATCGTCTTTCCCTATATCAGGGAACACACGATCAGTGACACTGCCACAATAAAGAACGGGGAAGGCGTGCTTACACTCACCTCTCCCCGTTCTTCCGCTCCTGTGACCGTTCGGCGATCGGGTCCGCGGGTCCCGCGGCCACGGAGCTTCGGACCGGGTCACTGCATTACATAATATATATATATAATTCACAATGTATAAATATATACAGTAAAACCTTGGATTGTTCTTTCCAGAAACATGCTTGTAATCCAAAGCACTTGTATATCAAAGCGAATTTCCCCATAAGAAATAATGGAAACTAAAATGATTCGTTCCACAACCATTTATTCATAAGTCCTTCAGTTTATAGTCCATATAAAAAGATTATAGCGCTGTGATAGGTAGTTTAACCACAAAATGTCCGTCCACAAATGGAAGCCTCCACAAGGGGATTAGAAGCCCAAAGCCAAATCCAGCAGGAGCTCCAGAGTATAAAAGAGAAGGGAGGCGCCTCTAAGTGTAGCAATAAGTTGCTAAATGTTGCACCTTCGTTAAATGTAACCATCTCAGTGATGCGGCGGGCACGCGCGCGCCCCCCAGTGGCCGAAGGCCATATATAGACGGCCTCCCGGAAATTTAGATCCACACTGCTGCCGTACAAAGTCGTAAAGTCAGGAAGTGGCTAAGGGGAGCAAATTCTTCCGGGGCCGAAGTGGTTAAACTATACACAGAAATAATTTTAGGATTCCAGAAACATGGAAGATCTGAGTGGCTTGGTGATCCTTCAACCAGGACATTAAGATGGCTACTTAGTTTCTATTTAACTGCTTGCCGACCGCCCGCCGTCATATTACTGCGGGACGGTGGCACTGACTCGCAAGAGCACGTAGCTCTACGTCCTCTCTTTTCTGGCCACTAGGGGGCGTACGCGCGCTGCCGAATCCCGCGCGGGCACCCGCGATTGCTCGTTACAGAGCGGGGAACGGGAGCTGTGTGTGTAAACACACAGCTCTCGTTCCTGTCAGCGGGGGAAACGCTGATCTCCTGTTCATACAATATATGAACAGAAGATCAGTGATTTCCCCTAGTGAATTCCCTCCCCCCCCATACAGTTAGAACACACCCAGGAACACACTTAACCCCTTCCCTGCCCCCTAGTGTTAACCCCTTCACTGCCAATGGCATTTTTATAGTAATACAATGCATTTTTATAGCATTGATCGCTATAAAAATGCCAATGGTCCCAAAAATGTGTCAAAAGTGTCCGATGTGTCCGCCATAATATCGCAGTACTGAAAAAAAAACGCTGATCGCCGCCATTACTAGTAAAAAAAAATATTAATAAAAATGCCATAAATCGACCCCCTTTTTTGTAAACGCTATAAATTTTGCGCAAACCAATCAATAAACGATAATTGCGATTTTTTTTTTACAAAAAATATGTAGAAGAATACGTATCTGCCTAAACTGAGGAAAAAAAATGCTTTTTTATATCTTTTTTAGGGATATTTATTATAGCAAAATGTAAAAAATATTGCATTTTTTTCAAAATAGTCGCTCTATTTTTGTTTATAGCGCAAAAAATAAAAACCGCAGAGGTGATCAAATACCACCAAAAGAAAGCTCTGTTTGTGGGAAAAAAAGGACGCCAATTTTGTTTGGGAGCCACGTCGCACGACCGCGCAATTCTCAGTTAAAGCGACGCAGTGCCGAATCGCAAAAAGTGCTCTGGTCTTTGGGCAGCAATATGGTCCGGGGCTGAAGTGGTTAAAAGAAACTTCAAAAGCTTTCTATGCGATACATTACAGTGAATAAAACCCGCATGTCACAAGAAATATGATTTTGTGATGTCATCACCAGATTGCGGGTAAGCTCATCATGACTGATCTGGCAGGTTGAGATCTTTAGTAATAGGAGCATTGTAAAAAAAATAAAAAGAAGAAAGAAAAACAAACAAAAAATTGATTAGTGTTGTTATAAGTAAATTGCATGAGAGTCCGGGCGTGGTCAGATGTGGTCTGAGTGTTGTCAGATGTGGTATGGGGGCGTGGTCAGATGTGGTCTGAGTGTTGTCAGATGTGGTGTGGGCGTGGTCAGATGTGGTCTGAGTGTTGTCAGATGTGGTATGGGGGCGTGGTCAGATGTGGTCTGAGTGTTGTCAGATGTGGTATGGGGGCGTGGTCAGATGTGGTCTGAGTGTTGTCAGATGTGGTATGGGGGCGTGGTCAGATGTGGTCTGAGTGTTGTCAGATGTGGTTTGGGCGTGGTCAGATGTGGTCTGAGTGTTGTCAGATGTGGTATGGGGGCGTGGTCAGATGTGGTCTGAGTGTTGTCAGATGTGGTATGGGGGCGTGGTCAGATGTGGTCTGAGTGTTGTCAGATGTGGTATGGGGGCGTGGTCAGATGTGGTCTGAGTGTTGTCAGATGTGGTATGGGGGCGTGGTCAGATGTGGTCTGAGTGTTGTCAGATGTGGTGTGGGCGTGGTCAATTGTGGTCAGATGTGGTTTTTAGCCGTCACACCCATGCAACCTTTATAGAGTAAACCAGAGAAATGTTCACATTGCCACTATGGTTCTCTTTATTTGTCATTAATTAACCCCTTGGCATCGAGCGTACGGAAATATACGCCCCCCACTGGACTCTCCTCTGGACTGGGCTTTTTTTGTTCTCGTCTATCTTCCCGTGATCCAAAACCACCCCATATATATTTCATTAATGCTCGGTACACACAATGAGATTATTGGACGAATGACCGTCCATTTCTTATTTATTTTTTGCATGCTTATCTCTGATCGAATCTGAAGAGTTTACTAAAGTCCGGAAAATTCTCGTACAACAGAATAAAAATTCGGAAGTGATGTCATGTGTTGTAATGCATTTCTATTGCATTTTCGAACAACTGCCGTACTGATTACCGTATACACTCGAGTATAAGGCGACCCGAATATAAGCCGAGGCACCTAATTTTACCACGAAAAAACTGGAAAAACGTATTCACTCGAGTATAACGTATTCACTGTGCCCATGCCTCCCTGTGTCAATGCCTCACTGTGTCCATGCCTCACTATGCCCATGCCTCACTGTGCCCATGCCTCCCTGTGTCAATGCCTCACTGTGCCCATGCCTCACTGTGCCCATGCCTCACTGTGTCCATGCCTCACTGTGTCAATGCCTCACTGTGCCCATGCCTCACTGTGTCCATGCCTCACTGTGTCAATGCCTCACTGTGCCCATGCCTCACTGTGCCCATGCCTCACTGTGTCCATGCCTCACTGTGTCAATGCCTCACTATGCCCATGCCTCACTGTGCCCATGCCTCACTGTGTCCATGCCTCACTGTGTCCATGCCTCACTGTGCCCATGCCTCACTGTGTCCATGCCTCACTGTGTCCATGCCTCACTATGCCCATGCCTCACTGTGTCCATGCCTCACTGTGTCCATGCCTCACTATGCCCATGCCTCACTGTGCCCATGCCTCACTGTGTCCATGCCTCACTGTGTCAATGCCTCACTGTGCCCATGCCTCACTGTGCCCATGCCTCACTATGTGCATGCCTCACTGTGTCCATGCCTCACTGTGTCCATGCCTCACTGTGCCCATGCCTCGCTATGTGCATGCCTCACTGTGTCCATGCCTCACTGTGTCCATGCCTCACTGTGCCCATGCCTCACTATGTGCATGCATCACTGTGTCCATGCCTCACTGTGTCCATGCCTCACTGTGCCCATGCCTCACTATGCGCATGCCTCACTGTGTCCATGCCTCACTGTGTCCATGCCTCACTGTGCCCATGCCTCACTATGTGCATGCCTCACTGTGTCCATGCCTCACTGTGTCCATGCCTCACTGTGCCCATGCCTCACTATGTGCATGCCTCACTGTGTCCATGCCTCACTGTGTCAATGCCTCACTATGTGCATGCCTCACTGTGCCCATGCCTCACTATGTGCATGCCTCACTGTGTCCATGCCTCACTGTGTCCATGCCTCATTGTGCCCATGCCTCATTGTGCCCATGCCTCACTGTGTCCATGCCTCACTGTGTCCATGCCTCACTTTGCCCATGCCTCACTATGTGCATGCCTCACTGTGTCCATGCCTCACTGTGTCAATGCCTCACTATGCCCATGCCTCACTGTGCCCATGCCTCACTGTGTCCATGCCTCACTGTGCCCATGCCTCACTGTGCCCATGCCTCACTGTGCCCATGCCTCACTGTGTCCATGCCTCACTGTGTCAATGCCTCACTATGCCCATGTCTCACTGTGCCCATGCCTCACTGTGTCCATGCCTCACTGTGTCAATGCCTCACTGTGCCCATGCCTCACTGTGTCCATGCCTCACTAAGCCCATGCCTCACTGTGTCCATGCCTCACTATGCCCATGCCTCACTATGCCCATGCCTCACTGTGCCCATGCCTCACTGTGTCCATGCCTCACTATGCCCATGCCTCACTGTGCCCATGCCTCACTATGCCCATGACTAGACTGATGTTTAACATAGGAGTCTATGGAAGCTGTGCTCCCAGGCCGTAGGTCCCCCAGACAAGAACCTTTGCACGCGTATAGCAGAAGAGTGGGGCTACATGTGTGCCAAGTTTGGGGTCCAGGGGAGCTACAGCTGGCTGGTACCGGGCTCCCAAAGTCCGGGATATCAGGTGCAAAAAGTTGACTGTAGTATAAGCCGAGGGGGAGCATTTTCAGCAGGAAAAGATGTGCTGAAAAACTCGGCTTATACTCGAGTATATACGGTAAATGAAAATCGTACGATCTGGCATTGTACGGAAAAAAAAATTCCATGCATGTCCGACAGAATAATATGGGATGAAATGTCCTGATCGGCTCTCGAAAGCTCTGTACTAACGATCCGATTATCGTACGATCGCTTCGAAAGCGGCAGTTTTCGTCCGATTTTCGGATCGTGTGTATGGGG
>CM056054.1:6267790-6435290 GCA_029574335.1 Rana kukunoris
TGAATTTTTTGGCCATCAAAAAAAACGCTATGTCTGGCGCAAACCCAACACATCACATCACCCAAGAACACCGTCCCCACTGTGAAACATGGTGGTGGCAGAAACATGGGGATGTTTTTCAGCAGTCGGGACTGGGAAACTGGTCAGAGTTGAGGGAAAGATGGATGGTGCTAAATACAGGGATATTCTTGAGCAAAACCTGTAGCACTCTGTGTGTGATTTGAGGCTAGGACGGAGGTTCACCTTCCAGGGGGGGGGGCGTGGCACTTCGCAGCGGCGGTTAATGATGGGATGTGGGGTTCCAGCACCCTGCACCTCTGGACCCCTTTACATTACACATCCCCCCACAGTTTGTTACACAGACACCCCCTAACAGTTCTGGACCCCCTACATGTTACACAGACCTCCCTAACTTACAGACAACCTCCCTACAGTACAAGTCCCACTACCGCGCGCTCGTGATCCGAAGCTCCGTGACCATGCCCGCGGGACCCGTAGACCCGATCACCGCCGGTGTCGTGCAGTCGGTGCTAAAGAACGGGGAGAGGTGAGATGGCACGGCTGGGCACAATCACGTACCTGTAAGTGATTGTTAAATGCCCAGCCATGGGTCACGGTCCAAAGCTCTGTGACCGCGGCCGCGGGACCTGCGGATCCGTTCCCCGCCGGAGTCCCGCGATCGGTCACAGTAGCTGAAGAACGGGGAGAGGTGAGTGTAAACACAGCTTCCCCGTTCTTCATTGTGGCAATGTCAGTGATCGTCTGTTCCCTGATATTGGGAAAGACGATCAATGACGTCACACGTCTAGCCCCGCCCCCCTACAGTTAGAAACACATATGTCACACTTAACCCCTTCAGCGCCCCCTAGTGGTTAACTCCCAAACTGCAATTGTAATTTTCATAGTAGTCAGTGCAATTTATAGCATTGTTTGAAAATGACAATGGTCACAATTCTTTTTTCAAAATTGTTCAATGTGTCCGCCACAATGTCGCAGTCACGAAAAAAATTGCTGATCGCTGCCATTACTAGTAAAAAAAAAAATTATTAATAAAAATGCAATAAAACTACCCCCTATTTTGTAAACGCTATAAATTTTGCGCAAACCAATCGATAAACGCTTATTGCGTTTTTTTTTTACCAAAAATATGTAGAAGAATACGTATCGGCCTTAAATGTTTTTATATATTTTTTGGGGGATATTTATTACAGCAAAAAGGAAAAAATATTAAATTTCTTTCAAAATTGTCGCTCCTTTTTTTTTTGTTTATACCGCAAAAAATAAAAACCGCAGAGGTGATCAAATACCACCAAAAGAAAGCTCTATTTGTGGGGGGAAAAAGGACGTCCATTTTGTTTGGGAGCCACGTCGCACGACCGCGCAATTGTCAGTTAAAGCGACGCAGTGCCGAATCACAAAAAGGGGCAAGGTCCTTAACCTGCATAATGGTCCGGGGCTTAAGTGGTTAAAGGGGTTGTAAAAGTACAAGAAAGCCTCACATTACTGTGTGTTAGTGGGCGTCCTGACTCTCCCGTAGTCCAAGGGAGGGGACGAGCCCGACACTCCACACCAGGGAGAAAGCCTCACATTACTGTGTGTTAGTGGGCGTCCTGACTCTCCCGTAGTCCAAGGGAGGGGACGAGCCCGACACTCCACACCAGGGAGAAAGCCTCACATTACTGTGTGTTAGTGGGCGTCCTGACTCTCCTGTAGTCCAAGGAAGGGGACGAGCACGACACTCCACACCAGGGAGAAAGCCTCACATTACTGTGTGTTAGTGGGCGTCCTGACTCTCCCGTAGTCCAAGGGAGGGGACGAGCACCACACTCCACACCAGGGAGAAAGCCTCACATTACTGTGTGTTAGTGGGCGTCCTGACTCTCCCGTAGTCCAAGGGAGGGGACGAGCACGACACTCCACACCAGGGAGAAAGCCTCACATTACTGTGTGTTAGTGGACGTCCTGACTCTCCCATAGTCCAAGGGAGGGGACGAGCACGACACTCCCCACCCGGGAGAAAGCCTCACATTACTGTGTGTTAGTGGGTGTCCTGACTCTCCTGTAGTCCAAGGGAGGGGGCGAGCCCGACACTCCACACCAGGGAGAAAGCCTCACATTACTGTGTGTTAGTGGGCGTCCTGACTCTCCCGTAGTCCAAGGGAGGGGGCGAGCCCGACACTCCACACCAGGGAGAAAGCCTCACATTACTGTGTGTTAGTGGGCGTCCTGACTCTCCCGTAGTCCAAGGGAGGGGACAAGCACGACACTCCACACCAGGGAGAAAGCCTCACATTACTGTGTGTTAGTGGGCGTCCTGACTCTCCCGTAGTCCAAGGGAGGGGACGAGCACGACGCTCCACACCAGGGAGAAAGCCTCACATTACTGTGTGTTAGTGGGCGTCCTGACTCTCCAGTAGTCCAAGGGAGGGGGCGAGCCCGACACTCCACACCAGGGAGAAAGCCTCACATTACTGTGTGTTAGTGGGCGTCCTGACTCTCCCGTAGTCCAAGGGAGGGGATGAGCACGACACTCCACACCAGGGAGAAAGCCTCACATTACTGTGTGTTAGTGGGCGTCCTGACTCTCCCGTAGTCCAAGGGAGGGGGCGAGCCCGACACTCCACACCAGGGAGAAAGCCTCACATTACTGTGTGTTAGTGGGCGTCCTGACTCTCCGGTAGTCCAAGGGAGGGAGCGAGCCCGACACTTCACACCAGGGAGAAAGCCTCACATTACTGTGTGTTAGTGGGCGTCCTGACTCTCCTGTAGTCCAAGGGAGGGGGCGAGCACGACACTCCACACCAGGGAGAAAGCCTCACATTACTGTGTGTTAGTGGGCGTCCTGACTCTCCCGTAGTCCAAGGGAGGGGACGAGCACGACACTCCACACCAGGGAGAAAGCCTCACATTACTGTGTGTTAGTGGGCGTCCTGACTCTCCCGTATTCCAAGGGAGGGGGCGAGCACGACACTCCACACCAGGAAGAAAGCCTCACATTACTGTGTGTTAGTGGGCGTCCTGACTCTCCCGTAGTCCAAGGGAGGGGACGAGCACGACACTCCACACCAGGGAGAAAGCTTCACATTACTGTGTGTTAGTGGGCGTCCTGACTCTCCCGTAGTCGAAGGGAGGGGACGAGCACGACACTCCACACCAGGGAGAAAGCCTCACATTACTGTGTGTTAGTGGGCGTCCTGACTCTCCTGTAGTCCAAGGGAGGGGGCGAGCCCGACACTCCACACCAGGGAGAAAGCCTCACATTACTGTGTGTTAGTGGGCGTCCTGACTCTCCCGTAGTCCAAGGGAGGGGACGAGCACGACACTCCACACCAGGGAGAAAGCCTCACATTACTGTGTGTTAGTGGGCATCCTGACTCTCCCGTAGTCCAAGGGAGGGGGCGAGCCCGACACTCCACACCAGGAAGAAAGCCTTGCATTACTGTGTGGAGTTACAGACAGAAGAACAGGAAGTGAGGATTTCTCAGAAGGAATAAGGACATTTAAAAGCAAAATGGAAGGATGAGGTAAGTGAAGGAGGACTGCACTAAGGTAAAGGAAGATATTTAGGGGATTTTTTTTTTTTTTTACCTTTACAACCCCAACAAATTCCTAATTTGCATGTCATTTGTGTATTTAGCTTTAAAAAATAAAAACACCATTAAAAGAACCAGTAAATTCCGATTTACCATTGAAGGTGGTGGCGCCCCAGCCAGTCACCCAGCAGTCCAAACCACACGGGAAGGTGACGTGGGAGGCGGGCAGACAGATCGGGGTGATGTATTGGGTGAAATTGATGGGATTGGCCAACTTCAGCAGAGCGATGTCCCCAGGAGATCCCGTACCGTTAAAGTTGCTGTTTTTGATGATCGACACGACTTCGGAAGCCACTGTATGATTGGAGTTGGCATCCAGCTGGTTCAGGCCCAGGTACACTTTATAATCCTGTAGCTGTATTGGGCTGGATGAAGTAAAAAAATGATAAATTACTGAGGGGCCACTTTCTGAAAATCAATACAGCTATATAAATAAAGCACCATATATGGGCGGCCAAGCAAGTGTTCATCAAGAATGTTGGCTGCATTGTCTGACTTTATTACAAATACACAGTTTACCCAGTATGGGGGTGTCATAGTGGTGGTCAGCCCAGTATGGGGGGTGATAGTGGGGGTCAGTCTAGTATGGGGGTCAGTCAGTCTAGTATGTCAGTCAGTCTAGTATGGGGGAGGGTGATAGTGGGGATTAGCCCAGTATGGGGGTGATAGTGGGGGTCAGCCCAGTATGGGGGGTGATAGTGGGGGTCAGCCCAGTATGGGGGGTGATAGTGGGGGTCAGCCCAGTATGGGGGGTGATAGTGGGGGTCAGCCCAGTATGGGGGGGGTGATAGTGGGGGTCAGCCCAGTATGGGGGTGATAGTGGGGGTCAGCCCAGTATGGGGGGTGATAGTGGGGGTCAGCCCAGTATGGGGGGTGATAGTGGGGGTTAGCCCAGTATGGGGGGAGTGATAGTGGGGATCAGCCCAGTATGGGGGGTGATAGTGGCGGTCAGCCCAGTATGGGGGGTGATAGGGGGGTCAGTCTAGTATGGGGAGGGTTGATAGTGGGGGTCAGCCCAGTATGGGGGGTGATAGTGGGGGTCAGCCCAGTATGGAGGGTAATAGTGGGGGTCAGCCCAGTATGGGGAGTGATAGTAGGGGTCAGTCCAGTATGGGGGGTGGGTGATAGTGGGGGTAACCCCAGTATGGGGGGTGATAGTGGGGGTCATCCCAGTATGGGACGTGATAGTAGGGGTCAGCCCAGTGTGGGGGGGGGTGATAGTGGGGGTCAGTGCAGTATGGGGGGGGTAGTCGGGGTCAGCCCAGTATGAGAGGGGGTGATAGTGGGGGTCAGCCCAGTATGGGGGGTGATAGTGGGGGTCAGCCCAGTATGGTGGGAGTGATAGTGGGGGTCAGTGCAGTATGGGGGGTAGTGGGGGTCAGCCCAGTATGAAAGGGGGTGATAGTGGGGGTCAGCCCAGTATGGGGGGGTGATAGTGGGGGTCAGCCCAGTATGGGGGGGGGTGATAGTGGGGGTTAGCCCAGTATGGGGGGAGTGATAGTGGGGGTCAGCCGAGTATGGAGGGTGGGTTGATAGTGGGGGTCAGCCCAGTATGGAGGGTGATAGTGGGGGTCAGTGCAGTATGGGGGGGTAGTTGGGGTCAGCCCAGTATGAGAGGGGGTGATAGTGGGGGTCAGCCCATTATGGGGGGAGTGATGGTGGGGGTCAGCCCATTATGAGAGGGGGTGATACACAATTGTCGGCCAACAAACACAAACGTAGTGACGTACTAGAGAAATTTCAGCTCTTGAGCGCCACCCTTTGGGCCCCTAATTTGGTGTTTGGTGAGCATTGATTTTGAGCATGCGTGTTTGTACTTTCAACTTTTGTGTGGCGGATTTGTGTAATGACCATACAAATATCTGACAGCACACCGCTGTCCACTGAAAATGTACTTGCCGGTCCTCCAACGTTTGTTGGCTGAAAGTTGGACAACAATTGTCAGATGGAGCGTAATAAAAATCCCCTGCCAACAATCGGACCGTGTGTACGAGGATTTACACTCACGCAAAATACTTTTTCTTTTCCTTTTTAGAGGATCGAATTTTAGAAAAAATGTGGCGTACTTACTCATCGAAGCAGTGGGCCGCGCTCAGTACCCACTGGTTAGAGATAATGGATCCTCCACAGCTGTGTTTGTCCTGAGCGTAAATACTGACCTGCCAGGGCCACTGACCGTCCGCGGAATCTGTGCCACCAACAATTCTGCTGGAGATCGCCGGGGAGCCGCACACCCAATTATTATCTGCTGCAGATGCGTCAAAGAGGGCTGAATGAAAGAAAAAAATACCAGACTTAGGGCCAGATTCTGAGCGGCGTTACGACGGAGTATCTCAGATACCCCGTCGTATCGCCGTTTTTTTTGTCCCGTATCTATGCGCGTGATGCTTAGCATCACTTTTGCATAGATACGCTTCTACATCCGACAAGTGTAAAACCATTACACTTGCGGATCGTAGTTGTAATGACAACTCCGGCCACTAGGTGGCCTTTACGTTGTTTTCTCATTTGCATATGCAAATGAGGTAGTACGTCGATTCCCGATCGCTTTTACGCCGCCCCGTCGTCGCGTACGTCGTTTTCGTTCCCGTAAGGTTACCCCAGCTTCTATGTGGAGTAACCTTACGAAGTTCCGTCGGATGCCATGTTAAAGAGGTGGTTCACCCTAAATATAAACCCTCCCATGTGATCCAGCATACTGGCGTCAGCGCCAGTATGCTGTTTTTTTTTTTTTTTAAATCCATCACTTACTGTATTATGTTAAATTTTAATCTCTTACCCCCGTGGTGGACGGCGCCAGCATAGCGCGTCACATCTTACGAAAATACTCGATAAGGACTCGGGTAATCTCGGCGAAAATGCGGCGCCTGCGCACAGACCTAGGAGCTGACTGCGCAGGCGCCGTATTTCTCCGAGTCCTACGGCTATGGCGCGTCACGCCCTCCGAAAAGCGCCGAAATAGGACTCGGAGAAATACGGCGCCTGCGCAGTCAGCTCCTAGGTCTGTGCGCAGGCGCCGCATTTTCGCCGAGATTACCCGAGTCCTTGTCGGGTATTTTGGTAAGATGTGACGCGCTATACTAGAGCCGTCCACCGCGGGGGAAAGAAATTAAAATCCAGCATAATACAGTAAGTGGGGGATAAAAAAAAAAAAAAAAAAACAGCATACTGCCGCTGACGCCAGTATGCTGGATCACATGGGAGATCTTATATTTAGGGTGAACCTCCGCTTTAAGTATGGAGTCGGGTCAGCGTCGGCTTTTTCCGTCGCTTACGTCGTTTTACTAACTCGTTCGCGAATAGGGAGTTGCGTAAATGACGCTCACGTCGTTTTGACGTCGGTTTCAACGACGCTTTCCGACGTGAGCTGGAGCATGCGCACTGGGCTTTTTCCCCCGGCCGGCGCATGCGCAGTACATTCGACGCGGGGGCGCGCTTAATTTAAATACAAGCCGCCCCATTTGAATTGCGCGGGTTTACGCTGCGCGATTTACGCAACGCAGGCGAAACCTACGGAGCAAGTGCTTTGAGATTAAAGCACTTGCTCTAGTACGATGCGGCGGCGTAGTGTAAATGGCTTACGCTACGCCGCCGGAATTCTTAGAGAATCTGGCCCCCACTGTTCGGTAGCATTATAGAAGAAAAATACACAAAATAAAAAAAATTAAACCAACCGCCACCGTCCCGACGAGCTCGCGCACAGACGCGAACGCTTACGTAAGTCACGCCCACAAATGTAAACAGTGTTCAAATCACACATATGAGGTATCGTACCTCCTCTGTAACTCTAAACATGTAGGGCCAGATTCAGAAACAATTGTCTTGCTTTCGGCGGGCGTAGCGTATTTCATTTACACTACGCCGCCGTAACTTAGAGCGGCAGGTACCGTATTCAGAAAGAACTTGCGCCCTAAGTTACGGCGGCGTAGTGTAAATGGGCCGGCGTAAGCGCGCGTAATTCAAAGTAGCCAGGCAGTGGGCGTGTTGTAGTAAAATGAGCCGTGACCCCATGGCAAATGAGGGAACGAACGGCGCATGCGCCATCCGTGGACGTATCCCAGTGCGCATGCTCCAAAATCACCTCGCAAATACTCAATGCTTTCGACGTGAACGTAACTCACGCACAGCCCTATTCGCGTACGACTTACGCAAACGACGTACAATTCGTCGCTGTTCCGACATCCATACTTAACATTGCCTGCGCCTCATATAGCAGGGGTAACTTTACGCCGGGCAAACGCCTTACGCAAACGACGTATATCAATACGCCGGGCGCAACTATGTTCATGAATCGGCGTATATAGCTCATTTGCATATTTTTAATGGGAACGCCGAATGCGTCCAGCGTAACTATGCGCCCACGATACGCCGGCGTAATATTTTTTGGCACATCTTGCTTTCTGAATCGGCGTAAAGATGCGACGGTGCACATTTGAATTTACGGCCGCGTATCAGGAGATACGCCGGCGTACTTTCTTTCTGAATCTGGCCCGTAATCTGTAAAAAAAAAATTAAAGCAACGTCTATGGAGATTTTAAAGTGCCAAAGTTTGGCGCCATTCCATGACCGTGCGCAATTTTAAAGCTTGACATGTTAGGTATCTATTTACTCGGCGTAACATTATCTTTCACATTATACAAAAAAATTGGGCTAACATGAAAATATAAAAAAAAGGGATTTATCCAAATGTTATTGATTTGTTAAGTTCGTAGATTGAATTGTTTTCTGTTCTTTCGGATCTTCATTCCTTCGGATTTTCGTCCTTTAAGGTTTTTTCTTTTAGATTTTCGTTCTTCAGGTTTTCGTTGTTTCGGATTTTTGTTTTTTGGGGATTTTCATTTTTTTCGGGTTTTCATTCTTTTGGATTTTCATTCCTTTTGATTTTGTTCTTTTGGATTTTCGCACTTTTGTTTGTTTCGTTCTTTCGGATTTTCGTTCTTTTGGGCTTTCTTTTTTTTCGGGTTTATCTCTATTTTTGATTTTCGCTCTTTTGGGTTTTTGTTCTTTCTGACACATAGAGTCTTTTGTTTATTCGGATGCTTCCGAATGAACGCATGTGCTGCATTTAGTCCGAAAACAAATTTGTAACAAAACTAATTGCACATGTTTACTGCTCTAAACATGTAGGGCCAGACTCAGGTAGCTTTACGCCGGCGTATCTCAAGATACGCTGCCGTAATTTTAAATGTGCGCCGTCGCAGCTTTGCGCCCATTCACAAAGCGATATACGCTGAAAAACATAGCTTCAGCTGTCCGACGTAACTTGCCTACGCCGGCGTATCGTGGGCGCATAGTTACGCTGGACGCATTCGACGTTCCTATTAAAAATATGCAAATGAGTAAGATACGCCGATTCACGAACGTAGATACGCGCTTTGCGTAAGGCTTACATCCGGCGTAAAGTTACCTCTGCTATATGAGGCGCAGCTAATGCAAAGGTATGGGCCAGAAAACGACGCCGTCGAATTTTACGTCGTTTACGTAGTACGTGAATAGGGCTGGGCGTAGGTTACGTTCACACTCGGATTTTCATTCTTTTGGGTTTTCGTTCCTTTTGATTTTATTCTTTTGTTTGTCTTTTTTTTCATTCTTTCAGGGTTTTCGTCCTATCGGGCTTTTGTTCTTTCGGGTTTTCGTTCTTTCGGATTTTCGTTCTTCCTGACACATTTCATATGAATTTGTCCAATGAGTCTTTCCTTTCTTCGGATGCTTCTGAATGAACGAATATGCCGAATTTCACCTGAAAACGAATTTGTAACCAAACGAATTGTCCGTGTCTACTGCCCATACATGGTTTGAATATTGTCCGGCTGAAACGGTCAAGATTCGACTGATTCAGAGATAATTCAGTGATTAGGGCTCATTAAAGCGGACGGCTCATTAAAAAAATATATTAAAAGCCAGCAGCTACAAAGACTGCAGCTGCTGACTTTTAATATTAGGACACCTACCTGTCCTGGAGTCCAGCGGCGTCCGCAGCAGAGAGACGAGCGTTCGCTCGTCTCTCTGCTGCTCCCACCTCCATCCACAGTGAGGGAACCAGGAAGTGAAGCGTTCCGGCTTCACTGCCCGGTTCCCCACGGCGCATTTGCGCGAGTCGCGTTGCGCCCTCCGATTGGCTCCCGCTGTGTGCTGGGAACCGAGAGTTCCCAGCACACAACGGGGGGGCGACGGGAAGCTAGGAAAACCCGTCTTTTGCCCGACTCTGCTGTGGCCAGAAGTGGGTGCAAATACCTGTCTTTAGACAGGTATCTGCACCCCCCTCCCCCCTGAAAGGTGTCAAATGTGACACCGGAGGGGGGGAGGGTTCCGATCAGCGCGACTCCACTTTAGAGTGGAGATCCGCTTTAATATTAATATTGTGTATATTCAGTAATTCACAGTTCCACAGGGAATGTAATCCCAACCATAAAAGTCCCACTAAAGAGAACACCAAAGGACACGGGGCTACCCTGACTCCAAATAAACAATGGCAGTAACAATATATGAAGATCTTCAGGTGTTCTACAATAATTAAAAAAATTAAATAAACAAAAAGCAATAACGTGCAAAAAATATATATTTTTGTAGGTTTTAAACTAATAGAATAAAGAGTGGTGTACAGCATAACAAAGTCTTCATTATTGGTCTAGAATGTCTTTAGGAATAACGGGGTGATCTTAAATTTTCTGTTGACTTTAGTGGACCAAAAAAAATCACGTCATTAAAATAAATACTGTCAGCTAAAGCTCTGTAACCCCTGTATACCTTACAGCAAAATATCGTCTAGAAATAAAACATCATAAGAAGGGTTTGTTCTAAAGGGTTGAGGGGGGTTGAGGGTCTCACCTGCAGCCATAATGACCAGCGCAGTGATCGCTGCCATTTCTTTAGATGGAAGGAAGATCAGTTGAGGTGTCTCTGTCTTGGTGATAAATGAAGGATAAAGGCTTTTTCCTCGGAATATCTGCTTTTCTAGAAGATTAGTATGCTTGGTGATTGACAGTCCTCTTAGAAAGATGACAAATGGCTTGACTTTTTTTTCCGGAAACACTCAGCACAGAAAAATGTTACCCTTTACAACAAAGATTTCTGCTATTGTGTCCCTACTAAGAATTCGAAATCTGGTGACATTGACGAATTACACTTGAATTACCTTTAGTGTGACTCAATCTTTACGTGCCTGCCACCAGCCTGGATCCTGGAGAACTTCTCTGCCTTAAAGGGGAGTTCCACCCAAAAGTGGAACTTCGGTTTTAAGCACTCCTCACCCCCTGACATGCCACATGTAATTTTTCTGGGGGGGGAGTGGGGGCTTCGTTAGGGGTGGGACTTCCTGTCACACTTCCTCCTTACGCCTACAGGCTGCCTAGGCGACCGCTCCTCTCCATCTAGGCGGCCCCTCCCTCTAGGCGATCTCCTGGGACACGTGACAGGTCGCCTGTCCATTCAGAGAGCGCAACTCGCACATGCACATTGCGTGCCCGGTTGTGAAGCCGAAAGAGTGGCAATGAAGGCACCAGCGGAGGAGGAGTAGAGGAGCGACGCTCCTGGCGTATGTGTCTGCTGACTTTTAGTAAACATAAAAAGCCTGGAACTCCCCTTTATCTGTGCTGAGCATTGGTAGTCAACACTCTATTGGTCCATAGCCTGAGCACCAATCATAATAATTTATATATGTGTACCCAAGTCCCAGGGGCTCCTGAAGACCAATGATGACCTCCAGAGTTAAGGGCAGTTGACATTCTTCAGTGTAGAGTGGGTTACAAGGCATGGTGGGTGTAATGCAAGATGAACAGGTGGGCGCCAGACACTTCTTAATGCAAAGAGATTTATTGTCTCTTAAACAGATCTGTGGGAGAGAGGATTAGGGCCAGGACACCTTTAGGTAGATGCAATGTTAATTGGCAGACTCTGAGACTTTTACAAGTAGACAGCTTTGCAGGTGAAGGCCTCCAGCCGGACACCACTTCTGTATAGGCAGGACCACTGTCTCCTATGGCAGCAATCTTGTAGCTGTTACTAACAGTAAAGGTATTCAACTTTCTGCAACACGAACAGTTCTCTTCATCCCACACTCACTCACTGTGGGTCTTCACTCAACAAGCTCCTGGTCTCTCTCACTAGACTTCAGATCCAATAGCCACTGGATCCCCTGAGCTCTTTCACATTAGCACTCAGTATCTTCCTCAAGCGCCACCCCCGCTTCACTGCAGGGTCCCTGGCTTGGCACTCCCAGATACTCCTCAAGCTTCACCCCTGCTCAAACATTAGGTCCCTGGCTTGGCACTCCACAAGCATTACCTCTGCTGTCCCACTGGGTCCCTGACTTGGCACTTGCTGATGCTTTCCCATGTCTTCACCATCCCCGGTTGGCAAGACGCCTGCTCTATTACTGGCCTCAGCTTACTCATAGTGGTCTCTGGTAGCAAGGTGAATGGTCCCTTTTTTGGCGACAGATTCCCCTCTAACTCTGACCACAACTGTTACTTCTGGTTGGACTACAAGCCCGCTGTCCCAACCCTGCACTATTTCTGGATAGGCTCTGATTGCCTAGCAGCCAGATGTCCCCGGGATAGGCCTTAGGTTTCTGGCCTAGCAACCCGGGGCAATATGACACACGTCCACCCAGACAGTCGTGCAGGTAGAATACGACATTTGAAGCCCATGTCCAGGATCCATCTGTGTGTGATACTCTTGATGCTCTGACTCCAGCCTCAGTCCACTCCTTGTGAAAGTCCCCAACACTTTTGAATGGCCTTTTCCTGACAATCCTCTCCAGGCTGCGCTCATCCCTGCTGCTTGTGCACCTTTTTCCTCCACACTTTTCCCTTTCACATAACTTTCTATTAATGTGCTTTGATACAGCACTTTGGGAACATCCAACTTATTTTGCGATTACCTTTCGAGGCTTTTCCTCCTCATGGAGGGTGTCAATGATGGTATTCTGAACAACTGTCAGGTCAGCAGTCTTTCCCATGATTGTGATTCCTACTGAACCAGACTGAGAGACCATTTACAGGCTCGGAACCCTTTGCAGGTGCTAGGGCTTAATTATCTGATTAGAGTGGGACACGTTGAGCCGAGAATATTCCACCTTTTCACAATAATCACATTTTCTGAGATTGTGGATTTGGGGTTTTCATGAGCTGTAGGCCATAATCATCACAATGATGACAAATCACGGCTGGAACTATCTTTCTTTGCATGTAATGAGTCTCTCTCATATATTAGTTTCACCTTTTATGTTGCATTAGTGAAATAAATAAACTTTTGCACGATATTCCAATTTTTCGAGTTTCGCCTTAACCACTTAAGGACCGCCTCCTGCACATATACGTCAGCAGAATGGCACGGCTGGGCACAAGCACGTACCTGTTCGTCCTCTTTAAGTGCCCAGCCGTGGGTCATGAAGGTGGTCCCCGTGGACCCGATCGCCGCCGGATTCCCACTGACGGTCCCCGGAGCTGAAGAACGGGGAGAGCTAAACACAGCTTCCCCGTTCTTCACTGTGGCGCTGTCATTGATCGTCTGTTCCCTGATATAGGGAAAGGTGATCAATGACGTCACACGTCCAGCCCCGCCCCCCTACAGTTAGAAACACATATGAGCTCACACCTAACTTCAGCGCCCTCTAGTGGTTAACTCCCAAACTGCAATTGTCATTTTCACAGTAATCAGTGCATTTTTATAGAATTTTTTGCTGTGAAAATGACAATGGTCCCAAAAATTTGTCAAAATTGTCCGAAGTGTCCACCATAATGTCGCAGTCATGAAAAAAATTGCTGATCGCCGCCATTAGTAGTAAAACACATTTTTTAATAAAAATGCAATAAAACTATCCCCTATTTTGTAAACGCTATTAATTTTGCGTAAACCAACCGATAAACGCTTATTGCGATTTTTTTAACCAAAAATAGGTAGAAGAATACGTATCGGCCTAAACTGAGGAAATTTTTGTTATATATTGTTGGGGGATTTTTATTATAGCAAAAAGTGAAAAATATAAAAAAAAATCTAAATTGTCGCTCTATTTTTGTTTATAGCGCAAAAAATAAAAACTGCAGAGGTGATCGAATACCACCAAAAGAAAGCTCTATTTGTGGGGGGAAAAAGGACACCAATTTAGTTTGGGAGCCACGTCGCACGACCGCGAAATTGTCAGTTAAAGGGATGCAGTGCCGAATCGCAAAAAGGGGCAAGGTCCTTTACCTGCATTTTGGTCCGGGTCTTAAGTGGTTAAGAGGCTTTGCAGTGGTGTGGCAAGATCATGGAAAATGTTCTTACGTATTTTCTAAATCTTTTGCATGTAAATGCCTTATCGCCACATTACTTTTGTCACCTAGAATGTGGGGGAGTTGACGCTCCAAATAGTTTCTACTAGTCAGACAGGTTGGGATAAGATTCACCGTAGCATCGATTGCAATCCTTGCCCTTATTTCACATGCTTTGACTTTGACATTATCTGAAATCAGCTTTTGTAATATATTAGGCAATACATCTCAACTGCTAATCTTGGTAAGAGTTTGACTTGCCACCACAACCTGGACCAAGAACCGGAGTAAGAACCCTCCACTGATTGATATTCACATTATCTCCATGTGTCCTGCCTATTGAGTGTTTGTAGCAGGAGCCGCCCCGTCCATTAGGGTGCACGGGCGTCGCTACCCTCTATCCACACCACCCCTGTATGGTTAATAGATAGATAGATTCATGCATAGCATGAATAAATCCACGGCCACCACAGCTATCCCCTATTCATGAGTTCAGCCCCTTTCAAGACGCCAGGCGCATGAATTACAGCAGCTGTTTTTTTTTTATATGAAACACCTTAGAGCCTTGGGCCCAGATTCACAGAGAGTTGGGCGCACATTACGCCACCGTAGCGCAAACGCTGTACGCAACGCCGACGCAGCGCGGAGAGGCATGCACTGTATTGCTCCCAACGCTGCGTCGGCGTGGTGTATATTTCGAAGGCGCAGGCCGGCGTAGGTGGAAGTGGGCGTGACCCCATGCAAATGATATTCCGAGCATGGTGCAGTGTTTTACGCCCGGCCATGACCTTGCCGTGACGTGGACGCATGAAACTGCACCCTTATGCGCATGCTCACAACCACGCCGGCACAACTGCCTAAGCTACGCCGGATCACTATGTACGCCGTGAACGTAACGTACACCCAATACGTCGGCCTGTGTTCTGTGGGGCAGACCTTTGCATGTCTGTTGCCGGGTTGCGCCTCATCTATGGGGAATAACTTTACGCCGGACGTACAATTTACGCACATGCGTCGGGCGCACGTACGTTCGTGAATTGCCGTATTTCCCTCATTTGCATGTTTGAATGCCTAATCAATGGTAGCAGCAACATGCGTCCAGACGAAAAGTACGCCCACGTAGATGTTGTTTTCAGTAGTTGTTGTTTTCAGTAGTTGTTGTTTCAATATTTGTTGATTTCAGTAGTTGTTGATTTCAGTAGTTGTTGTTTTCAGTAGTTGTTGTTTTCAGTAGTTGTTTTCAGTAGTTGTTGTTTTCAGTAGTTGTTTTCAGTAGTTGTTGTTTTCAGTAGATGTTGTTTTCAGTAGATGTTGTTTTCAGTAGATGTTGTTTTCAGTAGATGTTGTTTTCAGTAGTTGTTGTTTCAATAGTTGTTGTTTTCAGTAGTTGTTGTTTCAATAGTTGTTGTTTTCAGTAGTTGTTGTTTCAATAGTTTTTGTTTTCAGTTGTAGTTGTTTCAGTTGTTGTTGTTTGCTTCATTTATAACTTTACTAACCAATAAATTAAAGGTATTGGAATTTCCTTTCAAATTTGGCTGCTAGAGGACGTAATGAATACAAATTTACGAATTATCCGAAAAAACGAATGCCGTATCTAAACGAATGGAACATAACAAATTAATAATAATAAATAACAATAATAATTAAAAAAAAAATTATTATTATTATTATTATTAATTCGTTCTGTTCTATTTGTGACATTCTTTACTTCGGATAATTCGTAACCACAGGTAAATTTTCTATTCGTTACATTAACTAAGAGCCAAATTTGAAAGGAAATTCCAATACCTATAATTGAATAGTTAGCTATTATTAGTTAGTTAGTTAGTTAGTTAGTTAGTTAACCCATCAGGGTTTACTTCCTCTTTAAAGAATCCTTCGGTTATCACGTCACTTATGGACTTCCTTGCTTTTTATGCATATATATTTTCTTTATTCATATTCACAATTTTATTTTAGTGCAGTTTATTTTTGTTTCATTGTTTATGGTGTGTAACTCACTTGTAAATTGCAGCTTGCACGGTCACATTTATTTTTGATATCAGTCACATATTGCATTATTTTTGATAAAGCTTTATTATTCTTTGATTACAACACATACTGTATATACTTCCAGTCACAATACAGACATATTTGAATTGCAAACATCAAGAAAAATCATCTTTAATTATTGAAAACAAACTAGTGCCCCAGGACGATGTCATCTGTGATGAAACGCGTAGGTTGTTACACAGGTAACAAAAAAACTTAAGTCCTTCAAGATCAATAAAAAAAAGACAGTTCCTGGTTATAAGCTTAGAATCAGAATAGAAAGAGCCAAACTTGTCCAAAGGTGGTGAAAATGTCCAGTGGTCGTCCCTTCATTGCCAGTTTCACCTGTAATAATAATGGAGTCTCCTCCACATGCATTTGTTGATGGAGATCTACCTGTTATTTTGCTAAATGGACAGACTGGGCCACTGATGACGTAGTCTCCACCACATGGATTTGTTGGCGAGGGAATATCTGTTACGTTGGAAAAGTTTACCTGCACATAACTGCTGATCCAGGCTTGATACGCCGTCACTAGAGTGTAGACTCCAGGGCGGTTTTGCTTGGCACAACCCTCTCCCCAGCTCACCAGTCCAACTTGGTACCAGACACCTTGGACTTTGCACACCAGTGGTCCTCCAGAGTCACCCTGGAAGACAATGTTATTCCTTAGTTAGACTTTGTTTTTGTCTATCTACACTACTCAAGGACACTTGAGTTCCTTCACATCAAACTGATCAAACCGTGTCTTTATGGAGCTGGCTTTGTGTAGAGTCACGATGAAACAAATAAAATGGTCTTCACAAACTGTTACTTGTATAAAATTGCACAATTGTCCAAAATGTCTTTGTATGCTGTTATATTGGGGTTAAATTCCTGTTGACAACGTCACGTCTGACGAAACGCGTCTAGAGATACTGACGTCAACACGCTGTCTCGTTTTAACTTCGAAATGTAAGTGCAATTATTTGTATTGAGAAATAAATTATTACCTAGACAGTATCACAATATATTCAGTTTTTTCTCTTTTGGGCTGACTATTAAACAATACGATATGGAGCTTATGGTTATCGGCTTGTGACTCATTACAACCATCCATCCAGGGTTCCCTGAGATCTTCTGCACAAGCAAAGGCCTTGGCTGGGCTATAGCCACATGCCTGCTTTGCTTGCATTCGGGTAAGCGTGTTTTCTATGAGGTGGCAGTGCACTTTTTTTGTGAATCAATCACTAGGGTGTTTATTATTGGAAGAATCCACCTGCCCTTTGAATCATTGGAAGAAGCTTACGTTCTACAATCAATTGATTTATTTAATTTTAATTTTGGACTGTAATTTTCCGTGACTTTTTCCTATCTTTACTCGTGTTCATGTGATTAAATATCATGTTGGTTTTTCCTTGATTTACACCAAGCTAGTTATATGCGCCACCTACTGTTCCCTTTGTGGTATTACCGTATTAGTGACATATTGTAATTTCTTAGAATGTGTTAATAAAGTTGTTAGGAACCAGTGCATTCTGGGAGATTTCTCTAGAGGAAGTTATTTAGCCACCATTTTAAGTATCTTCAGCAAGGCAGTAAGGCTGTGTCTCCATCTCTTGCCATCACCCCTCAGCGAGCTTAAAGCGGTGTTACAGCCGCAAACATTTTTTTTTAAAAGTCAGCAGCTACAAACATTGTAGCAGCTGACTTTTAATAAGGACACTTACCTGTCCAGGGAGCTTGTGACATTGGTCCCCCAAGGATGATATGTCCATCAGATCGGATACAGACGCCTCCATTCCAACTAAGGGAAGCCGGCAGTGAATGGCCAGCTTGTCTTCTGGGACAAACACAGGTCCCAGAAGACAATGGGGGGGGTTCGGTGATGAAGAGAATGTGAAGTCTTGGGCCGCAGCCTGGCCGAATCGGAAGTATACTCGTACTTCTAAAAAAATTCAATATCCAAAAATGAGGAGTGGAGAGGTGGTCTTTCGTTTAAGCCCACCTCTCAAAAGTGGGTGGAACTCAGCTTTAAAAAATTTGCTCTTGTTATCGCATTCTGTGTTATAGAGCATTATTTCTTTATGATATGCAATGTTGTTTGTTTTATCAATTTGTAGTTTCACCTGGCTCGTTCTAATAAATTTAAGATCAAAGAAATATGGTATCTGAAGTTTATGGAGCAGGAAGATTTAGCTCTCTGTCCTACAGACGGAGCACACAGCCTATTAGCCTTTAGTAAACCCCATAGTTTATCTAACAGCCAATGCCAATGGCCTAATACTATCTGTGCTTTGATCTGCATCTTCTGTATAACATAAGTGTCACCTACCTCACAGGAGTCCTTCTGTCCATTTCTATAGCCGGCACATATCTTCTCATCTTGAATAATGACGGTGTTGGCATTTTCTGGACTCCCTATATGATACATCTGGTCACATGTCTTGTAGTCAATGAGTGGAACCATGACCTTTCGAAGAATCCCATTATCAGGCATTAACCCTGGTGATACACCATAATATAAGATCATAGAAACCATAGGATAAAACATTGTTTATATCCTACTTCTTGGATTTTTTGCCCATTAGGAAGGACAATTTATTGTCTCTTCTATGTCTGCATGTGCTCCTGGTCCACTAATTGGTAGATTTTGTGTGACAGCCCCTACCCACCTTACAGAGAACCACAGTGGGCAAAAATCAAAAATAGGACTGATGCGGCGTACACACAATCGGAATTTCAGACAACAATTTTGGCTAAAACTTGCATACACACATTCATACAAATGTTGTCAAAAAATTCCGACTGTGACAGAACCCACTGTCACTGTGTGTTTTAGAAGGGACTGTGGGCGGGCCTCTTACCCACAGATTATGGCCCAGAAGAGACTGGGGACCTGGGGACAAGCTGGCATTGAGATAATGTAATGTAATGCTACACCCCTTCTTCCCAACTCCCCCCCCCTTCTTGTTGCTGTGTCTAATTGTGTTGGTAAATGGCACATAGACAATGGTCTGGACTGGAGACGTCTCTCTGCAGGGAATGTGTATTGAGAGGCTGCCTGCTTACCATAATCCCTTTATGTTTATCTGTAGTCTGTTTCAGTGTACAAGTGTTCAGTTCCCATTGGTTGCTCCTAACTGTCCCTAACTGTGTGTAAAAGTGTATGTCTTGTATTTAATAAACAGTTTATGCTGTACATGTTTAACCCTCAACACCTGTGTGGATTGTCTCGTGATTGGGGGGTTAAGGGCTGGTTATGGCGAGTCTGCAGGCTGCGGGTGCGTTTGGAGGACAGGAGACACAGGTCTGGCGGATGTGCCCACCTGGGGTATGCGAGATCCGTCACACCGACCATCAAGAATGCGGTGACGTACAACACTATGACGAGCAGAGAAAAATGAAGTTTGATGATTCCGAGCATGCGTAGGATTTTTGTGTGTCGGACGATTTGCATACAGACGATCGGAATTTCCAACAAGAACTTTTGCCGTCCGAAAATTTGAGAACCAGTGCTCAAATTTTTGCTGCTGGAAATTCCGACAGAAAATGTCCGACGGGGCCTTCACACGGTCGGAATTTCCGACCGAAAGCTCACATTAAACATTTCTTGTCCGAAATCCCGATCGTGTGTATGCGGCATAAGTCAGCAGTTGTATGGGCTTCACAGACATTGTAGTGGTTACATTAATAATATTTCCAAACTTTATAGTTAATAGTTGTAGTCAAAGGTATCAAAGCAGTAGCTATGAACCTATTAACCCCTTACATTCTAATATAAGAAAAAGTCTAAGGCCGCGTACACACGTACGAGAACCTCATCGGGCTAAACTCATCGTTCCGCCCGACGAGGTTCTCGGCCAGCCGTCGAGTTCGTCGACCAGGCTGTCGAAAAAGGCGTCAAGCCATTAGTCCCGATGGCCCGTCGAGGAAATAGAGAACCTGCTCTCTATTTTGGCTCAACGCCTCGCTCGACAGTTTGCTCGGCGAAAATGTACACACGATCGAGCTTCTCGGCAGAATATGGATCCCAGCGAGCTTCTCGCTGGATTCTGCCGAGAGGCTCAGACGTGTGTACGGGGCCTAATCTCTTAGTTCAGAATTTTTATTTCTTTTCCACTTTCTAATGTTTCTCATTATTTTGATGTTCTGTAAAACTTTATGTAACAATTAAAATAAACATTGTCTCAGTAAATATAAAAATGAGAAGTGTGGTTGCAAGGGAAAGTGATCTCCATCTTAATCCAAAAGCAAAGGACTATAAGCAATCATTCTATATGTGGGTCGGCTGTGTGTTTTGAATGGCTATATGGTGACGTTGGGGATACTGTTCCAAATTTTCAAAAATTGTTTCCATGCTTTCAAGTAAAATATTTTTGAAACCAAGGTGACTGCAAAGATGCAAGGATGACCATGAACACCTGGACTACGCTAGGACTTTAATAGGTTACCATCACCATCGACACCTCCAAAAGCATCATCAGAAGCCTCCGAGACACTACATTACCAAAAGACATTATTTCTACAAAACTCCTGAAAGAATGTACCGCAAGCGTGGCGCCCACCATAACACATCTCATAAATCAATCAAAGAAGGTATTGTTCCAACCTCCCTCAAGCAAGGCATTATCAAACTCCTCCTAAAGAAACCCAACCTCGACCCCAAAGACCCAAACTACCGCAGACCGTTAACAAGCCTAATCAAACACCTCCTAAAGAAACCCAACCTCGATCCCCAAAGACCCAAACTACCGCAGACTGGTAACAAGCCTAATCACACCCCTCCTAAAGAAACCCAACCTTGACCCCAAAGACCCAAACTACCGCAGATCGGTAACAAGCCTTAGCACCATCTCCAAGATCATTGAGAAAGCAGTAGTACAACAGCTACAACTCCACTTGGACACCTACAAACTCCTGGACCCACTACAATCGAGTTTCCACCCAGGCCATGAGACAGAAACAGAACTTCTCAAAACATGGGATGACACCCTCGAAGCAGCAGACGACGGAGAATCGCGTCTCCTGGTGCTGCTGGACCTCAGCGCAGCTTTCGACACAGTAGACCACAAAATTCTACTCACTCGTCTCACAGAAGTAGGTGGAGTCGCAGACTCAGATATACCCTGGTTCGCATCATTCCTAGAAAATCGATCCCAGACAGTAAAACTAGGAGCCTTCACATTGGAAGCGCGTACCATCAAATGCGTAGTCCCTCAAGGATCACCCCTGTCGCCCGTACTCTTCAACATCTACCTCCGCTCACTCCTCAAAATCATCAGCAAACAGGACCTGCTCTACCACTTCTACGCTGATGACACTCAACTTTATTTTCGCATCACCAACAAAAAAGACGAATATCACGGACTAGAAAAATGCCTCACATTGATAGATAATTGGATGACGAGGGGGCTCCCTCAAACTCAATGGATCCAAAACAGAACTTTTCTTTCTCCACGCAAACCGAAAGACAAACTCTAGGACTACATGCACACCACCGCCCATCCTTGGACAAACCACCCCAACAGGTTTGTAACAGGTAAGAAACCCTGGGAATCCATCACCCCATCATTGAGGGCCCTTCATTGGATAACAGTAGAGAATCGGATCACATTCAAGACCCTCTGCCTCACCCACAAATGCACACAAGGAAAGGCTCCGAAATACTTATGCGAGAAAATAAAACGCTACACCACCCATCGCACTCTCCAATCATCTAACCAAAACCTCCTCGACATCCCCAAATACAGCTACAAATCAAAGGGAGAAAGCAGATTTGCAGTCCAAGGACCACGGCTAAGGAACGCTCTACCAACGGACATCCGCATGGAAGAAGACCATCGGGCCTTCAGGAAAAAACTCAAGACCCACCTCTTCTGAAGGTTTAGGACGACGCCGGATGGAAAGCATCTTGAGGCGATTCAGTTTGCATGTGTAGCGCTATACAAGTTTTTCACTTACTCACTCACTCACCAAAGTCAAAAGCATCAGAGTCATCTTTGACTCAGATATGACTATGGACACACAAATAGGATCAGTAGTGAGCGGATCTCACCATCTTCTCCGCCTGCTGCGTAGACTCATTCCCTTCTTTCCAGAAGAGGACACAGCAGTAGTAGTTGGAACAATCATTAATTCCTGACTCAACTACGCAAACTCCCTCTACCTAAGACTGCCCAAATACCAGATTTCTCCTTATAAATGCCTATGGTTTTGGAGTAGGATGTCCAACAAGCTCATATTAACACCTATGGTTTTAGAAAAGGATGTCCAACAAGCTCATATGGGCGTGATGGTCAGGTGTCCACAAACTATTGGCTATATATTGTATGCACAGGCTTGGCTTGGACATCATTAGAAAAAAAGAATTGGTGTAAAAATGTAAAACCAGATTTTGGATGCACCCTTGCAATTTAACCAACTTACCATTATAGGATGTTTTTCCCCAACCAGTCACCCAGCATTCCATGCCACATGGGAAGGTGATGGAAGAAGATGGCAAACAGATTGGCATAATGTATTGGGTGAAAGTCACAAGATTGGCCAGCTTTAGTAGAGCGATGTCCCCAACTGATCCCGTACTTTTGTATTTGGTGTTTACAATGATTGATGTGATATCAGAAGCAATTGTAAAATCTGTATCTGCGTCCAGCTGGCTCATGCCCAGATAAACTTTATAATCCTCCGGCCGTACTGACCTGTGAATGGCACAGAAATATTGTACTTTTTAGAGGTGGCATCTAATAGGTAAAACATTTTAATACATTGCCAATATGTAGCAATATAAAAATCTATAATGCATACAAAGAACTACTTATAGTATATACCCCCCCCCCCCCCCCTGGGCTGTTACCAGAACAGGTGTCATGTTGGGTAGTTAATTCAGCTAATGCACATTCCCATGCAATTAATGCCCATGCAGCTAATGTTCATGCTCATGCACCAGCACACAGATGAGCTCAGTTTAGTATCCAGAGTGCACTGACACATCCACACACATTGGTGGATTGGCGCCAAGCTGTCTATTTAAAGGAGATCCTGGTGTGTGCGTAATGCTGGATGTTCTTCAGCATCCACATGATCCATGTTCCTGTGTTCCTGCTTGCTCTCTGGATTCTGGATACTAACCTCAGCTTGCTTGTGACTATTCTTTGCCTGCTTCCATTGTACTGACCTCAGCCTGCTTCCTGACCACAATACTGTTTTACAGTGTGTGACCCTGGCTCACCTTGACTATACTCATGACCGTGGCAGTCATCTGCTGCCAAACTAACGGCACCTAGGATTATTTTTTATGCCCTGTAACTCTGTAACCACATTCAGGGGTGCTCAGACCAGAACCACAGGGTAACCCCTCTTATTAACTTGTCCGCCAAGCAAGTTCAAAGGGAGAGATAGAAATGCAAAAGTTAGAGGGAGAAAATGAACAATAAAAAGGAACAGATGGAAAGACCACAGGTAAGAGAATGACAGAAGATAACCTACAAAGAGAGAGATGCAAAGACAAGAAAGGGAATGAAAGGACACTACAAAGGGAGAGATGTAGAGCCAAAGCCATAGATGAGAGAAGAGACACCACAAGTGGAGAGATGGAAAGACAGAGGAGAGAAAGAGAAAATAAATAACAAAAAGTGAATAAATGGGAAGACCAACAGTGAGAGAAGGAGAGAAGACAAGGTACAAAGGAAAAAATGTAAAGACAAAAGAAGGAAAGAAAAGAAACTACAAGTGGAGAGATGGAAAGACAGGAGAACGGGAGAAGATAAAACTACAGAGGGAGACATGGAAAGAAGAGACACTACAAGGGAATAGATGGAAAGACAAAAGGTGAGAGAAAGGGGGAAGACAAACAACAAGGGGAGAGATGAAAAAAGGTGAGAGAGAGGTAGAGGAGACAGATGAAAAGAGAACTAAAAGGAGAGAAAAAAAGAGTGTCAGGTCACCTGTGGTCAGATGAAAAGTGCACCCCGTTGGAGGCAGGGGTGCACTACAAGGTAGTGTACCCTATAGCAGGCTGCTGCGGATGGACCACAGAGTGGATATGGAAGAGAGGTTCACTGGGTCACAAACAGGGATCCTATAGGAAGCTTGAGCCCAAGATTCCCCAGGGCGTGGAGTCTGAGGCCGCGTACACACGATCGAACATGTCCGCTGAAACTGGTCCGCAGACCAGTTTCAGCGGATATGTTCGATCTTGTGTACGGCCTATCGGACCCTTTTCCAGCGGACCAAAGTTTCAAAACATGCTTTAAAACCTGACCGCTGGAAACCTGTCCGTCGGACAGGTTCGATGGTTAGTACACAAAATCATCGGACCAAAAACCTGTGCATGCTCAGAATCAAGTCGACGCATGCTTGGAAGCATTGAACTTTGTTTTTTCATCACATCGTTGTGTTCTACGTCACCTCGTTCTGGTCCGAGGGGATTTTGGTCCGATGGTGTGTACGCACATCAGACCAACAGACCACTTCAGCGTGGTCCAATGAAAACGGTCCATCGGACAAGTTTCATCGGACATGTCTGATCGTGTGTACGCGGCCTAAGACCCAGCTGGTGTTCACCAGAGCCTCTAGTGGTGAGGATGGTTTCGCTGCAACTGGATCCAGGTCGCAGCCCCCGGAGTCCCCTAGGTAATGCTCTGTAGGGAGAGAGGGGAAGCAGCCACTCAGGACACAAGGAATAGTGAAGGGTAAGCTGAGGTCGGGGGAACGAGCAGACAAGGATAACCAAGGGACAGGCCAAGGGTCAGGGTCACAGGCAAACAGGAGTAGTCGGGGACAAGCCAAAATCTGTACACAGAGATAACGTAACACACGGCAAGCAGGAACACAATGCTAACAAACAACGTTGATCAGCAAAGCAGACCTGCAGTACAGTGGTTAATATAGAGTTCCTGGGATGGCCTGGGGTGGAGCCATACAGGGAGGAGAGATGATAAAGGCAGCCAGATAAGATAAGTCTGGCCTCTAATGAACACATGGAGAGAAAGATAAGCTGTCAGACATACTACATATCCATGACAAAGAGTGAGGAAAAGACATAGAGGGACAGATAAGAGCAAGGAAGAGAAATTAGGTATGGGAACAAAGTAGGAAAGACCTGTTTAGTGGAGCCTAGGTGAAACTGAGAGGACATCTTCTACCTTTGTAGAAAAACAGGTTGTATTTTATTTCTAATTATAGCTATACATAAACATACAAAAAACACAATGTACTCACACACTAAAGCAGTGGGCCGCAGTCAGCACCCACCGGGAGGAGATCAGGGAACCCCCACAGTTCTGTTGTCCTCTAAAGTAGACATTGACCTGCCATGGCCACTCACGATTCACAGAATCTGTGCCACCAACAATTCGGCTTGAGACCCCTGGGAAGCCACACACCGAACTGTCCGCGGTAGACCCGGAACTGGACAACGCTGTATGAAAGTAGAGAAACAAAGCAGAATGGCTAGATTTTCATACCAGATACAACAAAGACAACTTTAAATTTGCAATTTTGTTAATACCGTTCTTTGAGATAGATGACAATCCAGATGACCTGGTAGTAGGAAGAGTCGGCAAAACTGTGATCCTTGAAGTGTTGTTTATTGGTACATCAGAGTGACAATAAAACAATGATACCGACGTGTTTCGTCAATAGCCTTAGTCCAGATGACCTGCTTCTTCTTTTCTTTAAATTCATTTGCTAAATAGCTGCCTGTTTTAAAACCTCATCCTGCTAGTACTGATCTCCTTTGGAGAAAGTGCTTGTTTTATTTGTTCAATAACCCAACAGGAGTTGCCTTGTCCCCTTTAGTAGGCTACCATTAAAAGTCTGAGAACGCATAAAGTATCACCTCTTAAGCATACAACCCATTTTTTGCCAAAGAGTCCATCAAAGTTCAGTCCAAAGAGGACCCATTCACACCTATTCACACTCAGTCCCCCTTCACACCTCTACGTACTCACCCCCCTCACACCTCTACGTACTCGCCCCCCTCACACCTCTACGTACTCACCCCCCTCACACCTCTACGCACTCTGTCCCCCTCACACCTCTACGCATTCACCCCCCTCACACCTCTACGTACTCACCCCCCTCACACCTCTACGTACTCACCCCCCTCACACCTCTATGCACTCTGTCCCCCTCACACCTCTACGCACTCAGCCCCAACACACCTTTACACACTCAGCCCCCTCACACCTCTACGCACTCTGCCCCCTCACACCTCTACGCACTCAGCCCCCCCTCACACCTCTACGCACTCAGTCCCCTTCACACTTCTACACACTCAGCCCCCCTCACACCTCTACGCACTCTGCCCCCTCTCACCTCTACGCACTCAGTCCCCTTCACACCTCTACGCACTCAGCCCCCCCTCACACCTCTACGCATCCAGTCCCCTTCACACTTCTACACACTCAGCTTTCCCACACCTCTACTCACTCAGCCCCCAACACACCTCTACATACTCAGCCCCACTCACACCTCTACACACTCAGTCCCCCTCACACCTCTACGCACTCAGCCCCCCTCACACCTCTACACACTCAGTCCCCCTCACACCTCTACGCACTCAGCCCCCCTCACACCTCTACGCACTCAGTCCCCCCTCACACCTGCACCCACTCAGTCCACCCTCACATCTCTACCCACTTTGTCCCCCCTCACACCTCTACGTACTCACCCCCCCTCACACCTCTACGCACTCAGCCTCCTCACACCTCTATGCTCTCACCCCCTAACATCTCTACACACTCAGCCCCAACACACCTCTACACACTCAGTCCCAAAACACCTCTACACACTCAGTCCCAACACACCTCTACACACTCGGCCCCAACACACCTCTACACACTCAGCCACAACACACCTCTACACACTCAGTCCCAACACACCTCTACACACTCAGTCCCAACACACATCTACACACTCAGCCCCACTCACACCTCTATGCACTTAGTCCCCTCCACACCTCTACGCACTCAGCCCCCCTAACACCTCTACGCACTCAGCCCCCCACACACTTCTACGCACTCAGCCTTCTCACACCTCTATGCACTCACCCCCTCACACCTCTGTGCACTCAGTCTCCTCCACACCTCTACTCACTCAGCCCCCAACACACCTCTACACACTCAGCCCCACTCACACCTCTACGCACTTAGTCCCCTTCACACCTCTACACACTCAGCCCCCCTCACACCTCTACCCACTCAGTCCCCCCTCACACCTCTACGCACTCAGTCCCCCCTCACACCTATATCTACTCTGTCCCCCCTCACACCTCTACGTACTCACCCCCCCCCCACACCTCTACACACTCAGCCTCCTCACACCTCTATGTACTCACCCCTTAACACCTCTACACACTCAGCCCCCAACGCACCTGTACACACTCAGCCCCCAACACACCTCTACACACTCAGCCCCCTCACACCTCTACGCACTCAGCCCCCCGTAGACATACAGCTGCCTCCCACACACACAACTGTACACACTCAGCTCCTCACCCCCCACACACACACACCTATACACACTCAGCTGCCCAAAATATAGTACACACAAGGGGTGCACACATGCAGGAAGCAGCCAGAGGTGGCAGTAAAGAGCCTGACTGTGAGCTGAATAACACAGAGGAGCAGCCGCTGCTGACACACACGAATATAGAGATGCAGCCACAGATACAGAGCCCCATCCCTAATAGCTGGCCTGACACCCCCTAATGTATCCCACCCCCTGCCCCCTCCTATAGGTACGCCACTGAATCTGGCTTCACTGTGTCATTGACCTTCAGGATGGAGTTTGGTAAACCCTAAAAAAAAAAAATCCTGACTTTGCCATTTTTAATCATTAATACATTTTTGGGGAAAATGTGATTCAGAACAACTAAATAACATCTTCGGAGAAAAGTATGTAAAATGAATATTGTACTAACCTGTGGTTATAGTGATCAGCGCAGCAAGCACCACCATTGCCGTAGTATACTTTTTTCCCGTCTGATTTTTCACTTTGTAATTCCTGGAAATGAAGATGGGACTTGAGTCGCTTCTCTAACATAGCCATAGAGTGCAATTGTGAAGTGACAGATGGTTTGACACAAATATCATGTCTTGTATGTTATTAAACCTAACACTCAGAGCAAAACAATTTAACCCTTCCATTGCACAGAATTTTTACTATTCCATGACTCAATGCTGGAAGTTCAGGAACCAGAGAAGGGGTTGATGGTACATGTTTTATTTTCATGTCACTGTGACTTGAGCTTTACTCATCACTGGCCTACTTCCCCAGATCCAACTTCTCTTCCTCTTCCTCATGTCTGTTCCTGTCCAGATCCTTAAGTACAATTCACTTTTTTATGCAAATATCATAATGCCTTTAGGAGTGGAAGTCAGCCTGCAATATTGGACTCTAGTTGTATTGTCATGCAGACCACCCTAGGTAATGCCCACATGTGATGCTGAGCTGAAAGAAGTGAAATACAATGAATGAAAGGGGCAAACCAGGTACAGTCAGGCTGGAGATGAAAAGGCTAGACGATTCTGGGCATCCTTCAGGCAGGAAAACTCCCATCTAACTTTCCATATCCCCTAAGGATTCATTGTAAGTGTGACGACAGTCACTTTGGGTGGGGGGTTTGTGCAACTCAGCTTACCTTGGAGAGCTCTGGAAACTTTGTGTCCCGACACCTCTTATGCGTAAACCACCCTGTGTCTCTAATA
Source organism: Rana kukunoris (assembly GCA_029574335.1). Taxonomy (NCBI): domain Eukaryota; kingdom Metazoa; phylum Chordata; class Amphibia; order Anura; family Ranidae; genus Rana; species Rana kukunoris. The sequence goes on from CM056054.1 coordinate 6,296,360, forward strand.
GGGGCATAGGGTGACAGAGAAATCCAGTCTGATCTGTACTAATCGGACTCAGGACACTGCCCAAGGGGCCCCAACTGCATGGGGGGCCTCTGCACTATCCCCAAAGCAGGGTGTAGAGGGGTCAGAGTGCTGGGGGCATATCTGGGATGTAGAGGAATCAGAGTGCTGGGGAGATATCTGGGGTGTAGAGGGGAAAGAGTGCTGGGGGATATCTGGGGTGTAGAGGGGTCAGAGTGCTGGAGGGTTATCTGGGGTGTAGAGGGGTCAGAGTGCTGGGGGGGATATATGGTATGTAGAGGGGTCAGAGTGCTGGGGAGATATCTGGGGTGTAGAGGGGAAAGAGTGCTGGGGGGATATCTGGGGTGTAGAGGGGTCAGAGTGCTGGGGGATATCTGGGGTGTAGAGGGGTCAGAGTGCTGGGGGGATATCTAGGGTGTAGAGGGGTCAGAGTGCTGGGGGAATATCTGGGATGTAGAGGGGTCAGAGTGCTGGGAGGATATCTGGGATGTAGTGTAGAGGGGTCAGAGTGCTGGGGAGATATCTGGAGTGTAGAGGGGTCAGAGTGCTGGGGGGATATCTGGGGTGTAGAGGGGTCAGAGTGCTGGGGGGATATCTAGGGTGTAGAGGGGTCAGAGTTCTGGGGGAATATCTGGGGTGTGGAGGAATCAGAGTGCTGGGTTGATATCTGGGGTGTAGAGGGGTCAGAGTTCTGGAGGGATATCTGGAGTGTAGAGGGGTCAGAGTGCTGGGGGGATATCTGGGGTGTAGAGGGGTCAGAGTGCTGGGGGGATATCTGGAGTGTAGAGGGGTCAGAGTGCTGGGGGATATCTGGGGTGTAGAGGGGTCAGAGTGCTGGTGGATATCTGGGATGTAGAGGAATCAGAGTGCTGGGGAGATATCTGGGATGTAGAGGGGTCAGAGTGCTGGGGGGATATCTGGGGTGTAGAGGGGTCAGAGTGCTGGGGGGATATCTGGGGTGTAGAGGGGCCAGAGTGCTGGGGGGATATCTGGAGTGTAGAGCGGTCAGAGTGCTGGGGGATATCTGGGGTTTAGAGGGGTCAGAGTGCTGGGGGGATATCTGGGGTGTAGAGGGGTCAGAGTGCTGGGGGGATATCTGGAGTGTAGAGGGGTCAGAGTGCTGGGGAGATATCTGGTCTGTTTACCTGCGCTGTCTCCATTGTAGGGGCCCCAGAGCATTACATTGCCCAAGGGCCCATGATGCTATTAAGACAGTTCTGCATGTGACCCAATTCCTTGTGTAAATTGTAATCTTGTACTTCTATATTATATTGTCCCCAGGCGGTAGACAGCTTACATCTCGATTCAAAGCAGGCGAGGCAAATAACTGTGTAGGTGTTCATCATCACTATAGCACTAATTACTGATGTGATTGCTTTATTATATACCTGGCTGTGTGACAAGGATCCGTGGTGTGCTGGTGACGTACCTACAGTATTCATCCATCACTGTACTCACACAAAGGACGGCAGCCAACTGCTTAAGGCTCCTTACACACGGAGCGGTCCGTTTTTCGGTCCGCTCCGTGTGTCCGTCAGCTCAGCGGGGGGTCTCCGCTGAGCTGTCGGGCGGACAGGGCGGTCCCCGCACACTGTGCAGGGACCGCCCCGTCTCTCCTCCGCTCTCCCCTATGGGGATTAGGATGGAAACGGACCGTCTGTCCGTTTGCATCCGATCCGTTTGGCCGGACGGAAGAAAAATAGGACATTCTTCCGTTCGCAAAAACGGATGCGGATCGAGCGGACGTTAGCGGATGCATCATCCGCTAACGGATCCGCTCCCATAGGGAAGCATTACAAGTCCGTAAACGGACTTGTAATGAGCGGACCGTTCGTCCGCTAGTGTGAAAGGGCCCTTAGTATTTTGACTTTGACGCTCTTCAAATGCCCGAGGGGTGGAGAAGGTGAGGCGCTGTGTACAGATCTTAAGCCCTGGTTCACAGTGGGCTGCGGAAGTGAAGCGGTGGGGGGTTCAGCTGAACTCGTACGATTTCACTCCCTCTGGCAGTCCCGATTTCTGCCACGATTTAAGAGACATCTGTGCGGGTTTCTGCACAGATGTCAATGTAAATCGCGGCCCGAAATCGCAAAAAGTAGTACAGGAACTACTTTTTTAAATCGGTGCAGCGCCGCAGATGCGGCGTCGCACCGATTAGGACGGTGCCATTGCCGGCAAATGCCGCCGATATGAGATGCCCCCCCCCCCCAAGAGGTAAGTGGCTATTTCCTGGATCGCTAGGGGCGCTTCCGTAATTTTACGCGTCAAATATGCAAATGAGCTAGATACGCCGATTCACATCGTTTACGTAGGCGTTCGACAGGCGTAAAGTTACCCCTGCTATATGAGGCGCAGGCAATGTTAAGTATGGACGTCGGAACAGCGTCGAATTTTCCATCGTTTACGTCGTTTGCGTAAGTCGTACGCGAATAGGGCTGTGCGTAAGTTACGTTCACGTCGAAAGCATTGAGTATTTGCAACGTGATTCAGAGCATGCGCACTGGGATACGTCCACGGGCGGCGCATGTGCCGTTCGTTAGGCGCGTCATTTACGTGGGGTCACAGTTCATTTACATGGATCACGCCCACCTACTTTGAATTATGCGGGCTTACGTCGGCCCATTTACACTAAGCCGCCGTAACTTACAGCGCAAATTCTTTCTGAATACGGTACCTGCCTCTCAAAGTTACGGCGGCGGAGTGTAAATGAGATACGCTACGCCCGCCGAAATTTACGCCGATCTTTCTGAATCTGGCCCCATGTGTGTGTAAAGGTAGGTGTCCCAATACTTTTGGTAATATAGGGCCAGATTCAGGTAGGAGAGCGTATCTTTGTGCGGGCGTAGCGTATCCTATTTACGCTACGCCTCCGCAACTTTAAGGCCTCGTACACACGAGGGGATATGTCCGCTGAAAACGGTCCGATGGACCGTTTCAGCAGACATCTCCGATCGTGTGTATGGGCTAGCGGACAGATTTGTCCACCCGACAGATTTCAAAGCATGCTTTGAAATCTATCGGGTGGAATCCGTCCGCCCGACATGTCTGCTGGTTAGTACACTTACCAGCAGACATGTCGTCCCGCACCGCCGCCGCGCACTTCCTGGTGCGGTGACGTGGCGGCGTCAACATCACCGCCACGTCACCGCGCCGTCCGCCGGCGGGGAATTTGATCCGATGGTGTGTACACGGTCCGCGGACCGTTTTCATCGGATATGTCCGATCGTGTGTACGAGGCCTCACAGGCAAGTGCTGTATTCACAAAGCACTTGCTCCGTAAGTTGCGGCGGCGTAGCGTAAATGGGCCGGTGTATCCGCGTGTAATTCAAACTAGGCTGGTAGTGGGCGTGTTGTATTTACATTAATGGTGACCCCACGTAAATGACGCGCCGAACGAACTGCGCATGTGCCAGCCATGGACGTATCCCAGTGCGCATGCTCCAAAATCACGTCGCAAATAGTCATTCATTTCAACGTCAACGTAACTTACGCCCAGCCCCATTCTGAATCCGGTTACGCAAACGACGCAAACGGCGTACAATACGACGCTGTCCCGTCGTCCATACTTAACATTGCCTGCGCCTCACTATAGCAGGAGTAACTTTACGCCGGTCCGACGCCTTACGTAAACAACGCAAATAGATACGCCAGCCGCAACTACGTTTGTGAATCGGCGTATCTACCTAATTTACATATTTGACGCGGAAATCTACGGAAGCGCCACCTAGCGGCCAGCCTAAATATGCAACTAAGATACGACGGCGTAAGAGACTTCTCCTGCTTGTATCTTAGCTAGATCCCGGCGTATCTGATTCATTGGGCCAGATTCAGGTAGAGTTAGGCTGGAGTATCAGTGATACTCCAGCCCAACTCTCACTTTGAGCCGGCGTTTCTGTTTTCTTTAGTCAGAAAACAAGAAACGCCGGGTTGGAGTTCCGATACGAGCGGCGTAATTGAATTTCGCCGTCGCATCGCAACTGCAATTTAAAAAATGGCGCAGGGGGCGTTCCCGCTGATTAACGCCGAAAATATGTTAATCAGCGGGAATCGGCAATTCACGATCGTATTCGGGCGCGACGCAGTGACTTTCCGACGTTTCCGTAAGCGATACGCGGCGTAAAGATAAAGGAGCCCCCTAGTGGAGTATCCTATGTTAAGTATGGCCGTCGTCATCGCGTCGAAAAAAAAAAAAAATTGGCGTCGCTTGCGTAAAACGTCCATGAATGGGGATTTGACGTCTTTGACGTTCACTGACAGAATTTGGAGCATGAGCACTGGGATGCATTGACAGTCGACGCATGCGCAGTACGTTCGCCGCGGGATGGCGCCTAGTTATAATAATACACGCCCCCTACCCGCCCAATTTGAATTCCGCCGGCTCATTTTCGATACGCCGCCGCAACTTTAGGAGCAAGTGCTTTGTGAATAACAGTACTTGCTGCTAAAGTTTCGCCAGAGTAACGTAAATGAGAAACGTTACTCCACAGTAAAGAAGCGCCCATCTACCTGAATCTGGCCCATTGAATCAGGCGCCGGGATACGACGGCGTAAGTCTTTTTGAATCTGGCCCCCCGGTGTGTGTATATATATATATATATATATATATATAAAAATGTGGGAGAAAACTGAGGTATAGATAAAATAAACCAAAACACAAAAAAAGCAAAATTCCACTCCAGATAGACTCTTGGGTTGGACTCACATTTTTACGTAAATGAAAGACGGCAAATGTATGATGCCAACGTCTCAGACACTCAGAGTCACTCCGGAGCTTTAAAGATAAAGACACGTGGATGTTCTCTCTCCGGTGACGTCTAAATATAAACTTTACAATGCGGCTTTTATTATACATATCACCCAACATCCTTTAATTTCTTCATGTCATGTACAATTTACTTTTATGGAGCCATAACCCGGCGAGTGGGTGAGGCCATTTTCCCCAGACGGCCCTGGCTGGTCAGACTGGTTGGGATTTTTGTGCGTAGGATCACTGTACCGGGGAGAAATGACACATCTCGTGAAGATCAGGGTGTCAGCTTATTAACCCCTTCATCACCTCTCAAATCTCTTCACCTTGCTATGGACCAGAGCCATTTTTAGAAATTCTGCTACATTTATTCAACAGTAACTCTGTCATTACCTAACACTAACACGGTAATACATAAATTCATTGGTGAGCTCAGCCTATTGCATTAGTGTGTGCCCCCCCAGAGCACAAACACACATGTGTCTAGAATAGGGTGACCAGACATCCCCAGTTTCAGGGGACAGTCCCCTGATTGAGGACACTGTCCCCCGGACCAAGTCTGTCCCTGGTTTTGTCCCCAGATTTGATTTAATAGGGGGCAGGGGCAATATTAAAGACAGTGGGCCAGATTCTCAAAAGAATTATGCCGGGGTATCTACAGATACCCCGGCGTAATTCGAATATCCCGCCGGCGTATCATTGTTTTGTATTCACAAAACAAGATACGCCGGAATTACGCTAGGATCCGACTGGCGTAAGTCACTTACACCGTTGGATCTAAGTTGCAATGTTACGCTGCCCGCTAGGTGGCGTTTACGTCGATTTCTGCGCCGAATATGCAAATGAGCCGATACGCCGATTCCCGAACGTTTTTGCGCCGCGTCGACGTAGTTTGCGTACGTGTAAATGTAATAGAACTACTAAAGACTCTGATTAATTCATGAATTAATCTCCTGACAATCTCAGGGAAGGCTGGCATTGTCTTTACTGCAATAAGGAAAAGACCAGGATGGTTCTCAGTAGAGGGGAAAAAGAAAATTAATTAGACATGTGCATTTCGTTACGTTACGAATTCGAATTCGGACGAATCTTTCATTATTTGGAAATTCGGATGCATCCGAATTTCCGATTACAAAATTAACGGAAAAACACGAACGAAATTCGAATTCGAAAAGAATTCGAAACGAATTCGAAAAGAATTAGAATCGAATTCGAAAAAATTCGAATTGAATTCGGAAAAAATTCTATTCGAATCGAATTCGAAAACAATTCGAATCGAATACAAATTCGAATGAAAATTGAAAGCAAGTTTGAATCAAAATCTAAAAAATATAAATCGATTTCTAAAAAAGAATACAGTAAAATAGAATATAAAATAATAAAACAATAGAATGAAAATCAAAGAATAGTAAAGAACAGAATAGAATTTAATAGAATGTAATCAAATACAACAATACAAATACATACAATCAAATCCGTTTGAAATGATTTCCAATCCGGTGGAAATATTTTCAAATCCAGTAGAAATAATTTCAAATTCGGTTGAAATATCATCGAATTTGGTTGAAATATTAACGATAACGGATGAAATGTTGTTGAATTCTGTTGAAATATCATATATCAAAATATGATCGAATTCGAATCCGGTAGAAATATTATCGAATCCAGTAGAAATCTTTTCGAATTCGCCCGTTTTTCGAATTCGGTTGAAAACGATCGAATTCGACCGGGTTTTTTCGAATTCAAAAAACGGTCGAATTCCGAAAACGAATTTAACAAATTTAACTTAACGAAATTAATTAAATAACGAATAAAAACGAAACGAAACGAAACAAATTTTTTCCTTTTGCACATGTCTAAAATGAATGGCTGGAGCCCAGCCAGCTTCTGTTTTATTAAACAACACAAAATCTTCTCATTGGTTGACATGATACAGATACACACCCTCACATGATAAAAACACACCCAGTTCCCTCCCATCCAACCACTGACACACCCCACATACGCCCACTCAAGAACATGTGCTCTTTAATGCTTTGTTTAAGGTACTTATAAGGGGATCCTTATCCAGGATTCCAGGGGTCTGACGTATAACATGTGGGACAGTCCAAGATGCAAGGGGAGGTTCATGTTTAGAAAAAATGTCCTTGTTTTAAATCAGTCCTTCAGTCGGTTCCTTATTTGGCAAATATTGAACAGTCCAGCATAGCTTCTCTTGATTGCAGACAGGAAGTTGGGGGGGGGGGGGGGGGGAAGAATGGTTGTTGGCTTTCTCTTACAAACTTTCTTCACAGATGGGGGATGGGACGGACACATTTGTAACATGAGGGTAAATGGAGAGGAAATGGCTTTTTTGAACAAACAGCTCTCCTTTTTATAACACATCTTTTATATATATCATCAAGGAAAAATAAAGACGTATTGTGGTTCACAATTAGTGTTGCTCACGAATATTCGCATTGCGAATATTCGCTACGAATATTGCATATTCGAGTATTCGCGAATAACTCGAATATTGCGGCGAATATTCTCTATGGCGAATATTCGTATTTTTTCAAATTTATTTGTAAAACAGATCACATCCTAGTGATCTCCATCGACGTCTAAAAGCATTGCTGGTATGATTAGAGAGAGACCCTGGGCCGAGTAGCTGATGCGATTCTTTTATGTTGCCGAAAATTCGCATTGCGAATTTTCGGCAACATAAAAGAATCGCATCAGCTACTCGGCCCTTCTTTTGCATCAGAGCCAATCAGAATAACTCGAATATTCGGCAAAAGGAATATTGCGCGATTATCTTCTCCGCCCTTCTTTAGCATCAGAGCCAATCAGAATAACTCGAATATTCGGCAAAAGGAATATTGCGCGATTATCTTCTCCGCCCTTCTTTAGCATCAGAGCCAATCAGAATAACTCGAATATTCGGCAAAAGGAATATTGCGCGATTATCTTCTCCGCCCTTCTTTAGCATCAGAGCCAATCAGAATAACTCGAATATTCGGCAAAAGGAATATTGCGCGATTATCTTCTCCGCCCTTCTTTTGCATCAGAGCCAATCAGAATAACTCGAATATTCGGCAAATGGAATATTGCGTGATTATCTTCTCCGCCCTTCTTTTGCATCAGAGCCAATCAGAATAACTCGAATATTCGGCAAACGGAATATTGCGCGATTATCTTCTCCGCCCTTCTTTAGCATCAGAGCCAATCAGAATAACTCGAATATTCGGCAAAAGGAATATTGCGCGATATTCCTTTTGCCAAATATTCGAGTTATTCTGATTGGCTCTGATGCAAAAGAAGGGCGAAGAAGATAATCGCGCAATAGGAATATTGCGCGATTATCTTCTCCGCCCTTCTTTTTCCCCCTTATTCTCCTTTCTTTTAAGTAGAGTTAGTGTAGAGTTAGTGTTTAGTGCATATTAGTTTAGTAATACAGGAAATGATCTCCGTTTATGAGAATTTCGCAATCATTTTCGCATTACATTTTTTTTTGGATAAAATATCACGAATATTCGATATTAGCGAATATTCTTCTATATATTCGCGCAATATCGCGAAATCGAATACGGCGTATTGCGCTCAACACTATTCACAATCTCACACGTGCATACATATATATATATAAAAAAAGATATATAAAAAAGATTATATAAAAGAATATGAAAACTTAAAGGAATATAATGGGGAAACACATCAGTGGTTCTAATAAAAAATTAGCTTCAACTTATCAAATATAGTATTTTAAAATAATTCCACCACATAAGGTTACCAATGCTATATGAGGGGTAACCTTGCGTAGGTACGGCGTAAGCCATGTTAAGTATGGACGTCAGGACAGCGTCACGTTTTTCCGTCGTTTACGTCGTTTGCGTAACTCGTCGCGAATAGGCCTATACGTTAATTACGTTGCCGTCGTTATTGCTGTATTTGCGGCGTGCGATGGAGCATGCGCAGTGGCCTACGTTTAAGGCAGGCGCATACGCAGGTCGTTCGGCACGGGGGCGTGCTTAATTTAAATACGGCACGCCCCCTCCTTTACTATTTGAATTACGTGGTCTTACGCCGTCTCCTTTACGCTACGCCGACGCAAATTACGGAGCTAAGTGCTTTGAGAATACAGCACTTGCCCGTAAAAACTGCGTAGGCGTAGCGTAAATGAGATATGATACGCTACGCCGCGAATACGCCATTTTTTTAAGAATCTGGCCCCGTCAGTGCAGAATTAAAATAAAAAACATTGAATTACACACCCCCACTCTGCCGTGCCTACTAGCATAGGGGGGTTGTATTTTCCCATTATCTGTGCCCCTTTCTGATGATCATGTGCTGGTCGGAGTGGAGGGAATATTCCTTCAGTTTCGGGCGCATGCCCATTCAGCTCCGCTCGCATGTTCTTCTGCCTTGGCTCAAATCCTGACCAGCCACCTGCCTATCTCCTTGTCTTCCCTGGTGGAGCGATCTTCCTCCGCTCCCCACCCAGTAGTAGCCCGGGGCACTGTATATTGTCAGTGGTGTGTGCGCTAGCCAGAGGGGGGGCCCTCCAGCACCCTCTATGGACGCACCGCCACTGGTGTGTACACAACACAAGTTTGGGCCGATCATTCATTCAGAAAAAACTCCACAGTTCTGTTGTCGGAATTTCCAAACATGTGTACGCGGCATAAGAGGACTAACTATCACCCACACAACATTCTTCAAGAAAAGTCGATACTCAGGAAAAAATAAATCCTATCTATTTCACTGGAAACATCGGAACTCAATCATTTGGACTGCAGAATGAACCCTCGTGATGACATCACTAAACAGGACATTTCTAGACTTCTTCAGCGTTGACCCAAATACGTTTAATATGTTTTAATTTGAACACTGCACCTTTTAAAAATGGCAGCTTATCCCCCCCCCCCCCCATTCCACAGCCAATGTCCTTTACTTGTGCAGCAGTAAGCAGGTTAGTACTAGCAGCAGGGACGCGGTCAGCACAGACGCAGATGAGACAGACTGAGTGGCTTTGATGGAAGAGATCCAGTAATTATAGTCAGGGACATAAGTGTAAACTCCGGGCTGGTTAGGTTCAGCACATCCATATCCCCAGCTGACGATGCCAACTTGGTACCAGCGACCATTAACTTGACAGACGAGGGGACCTCCGGAGTCTCCCTGCAAGAGGAAATATCAATCTTTAGATGGTTTGATAATATAACTGGACCACTGGGAAGGTTTTCTGTAATACAAGGCTACTTTTTTCATTTTGAATGGCATTTCTACAACAGGGATAATTAATGGTGATGAACTGGGAACGACGTGATAGGGTCAGTGAGGAAAATGTTTCATTAATATTTGTTAGAAAAATATGTACAAAGAAGAGGACAGAGGAAACAATAAGGTCAGTGCTATATTCTTTGCCCGTAGGGCATGACTATGAGACCATGAGACCATGAGACCCTGAGACCCTGAGACCATGAGACCTTGAGACCATGAGACCTTGAGACCCTGAGACCATGAGACCCTGAGACCATGAGACTCTGAGACCATGAGACCCTGAGACCCTGAGACCCTGAGACCCTGAGACCCTGATACCATGAGACCCTGAGACCCTGAGACCATGAGACCCTGAGACTCTGAGACCATGAGACCATGAGACCATGAGACCCTGAGACCATGAGACCATGAGACCCTGAGACCATGAGACCCGAGACCATGAGACCATGAGACCATGAGACCCTGAGACCCTGAGACCATGAGACCCGAGACCATGAGACCCGAGACCATGAGACCCTGAGACCATGAGACCCTGAGACCCTGAGACCATGAGACTATGAGACCATGAGACCCTGAGACCCTGAGACCCTGAGACCATGAGACCCTGAGACCATGAGACCTTGAGACCCTGAGACCATGAGACTCTGAGACCATGAGACCATGAGACCATGAGACCCTGAGACCCTGAGACCCTGAGACCATGAGACCCTGAGACCATGAGACCCGAGACCATGAGACCATGAGACCATGAGACCCTGAGACCCTGAGACCATGAGACCCTGAGACCATGAGACCCTGAGACCATGAGACCCTGAGACCCTGAGACCATGAGACCCATGAGACCCTGAGACCCTGAGACCATGAGACCCTGAGACCCTGAGACCCTGAGACCATGAGACCTTGAGACCCTGAGACCATGAGACCCTGAGACTCTGAGACCATGAGACCATGAGACCATGAGACCCTGAGACCATGAGACCCTGAGACCATGAGACCCTGAGACCATGAGACCCGAGACCATGAGACCATGAGACCATGAGACCCTGAGACCCTGAGACCATGAGACCCGAGACCATGAGACCCGAGACCATGAGACCCTGAGACCCTGAGACCCTGAGACCATGAGACCCTGAGACCATGAGACCCTGAGACCATGAGACCCTGAGACCCTGAGACCATGAAACCCTGAGACCCTGAGACCATGAGACTCTGAGACCATGAGACTCTGAGACCATGAGACCCGAGACCATGAGACTATGGTCACTTTTGACCACGAGACCATTTTTGACCACAAGGCCCTTTCCAATAGGGTGTCCAAACATACCAATCTTAACCATCTTGACAGTTCTACACCGATCTGAATTTGACTCCAACTTTGACTCCTTTCTTACTTGAATGTACATTTCCAGTTGCATATACTGAAAAATGTATGGGTATATATTTGTTTCTAATGTTTATATTTAAAATATATATTTTTTTTTTTTGGTGGTTAGGTAATTGGCATCATCATATTTAGATTTCTCCTTTTAACCCAGCAGATAAGGTTTTCTTCTTAGTTTCCCCATACGTCTTGTTGAAAAAATCTATGCTTGCTCAAGAATGAAGAAGATGAAGCCAGTGGCATCACTAGGGTTAAAAAATTGGTGTCACTCCCCCTCCACCAACTATAGTCCCCCCCTCATTACAGACTTCCCCTCAGTACAGACCCCCCCCTCAGTACAGACCCCCCTCCACTAACTACTGACCCCCCTCCATCAGTATAGATCCTCCTCACTAAGAACAGATCCCCCTCCCTCAGTACAGATACCCCTCCATCAGTATAGACCCCCCTCCCTCAGTACAGACCACCCTCCGTTAGTATAGACCCCCTCAGTACAAACCCCCCCATCAGTATAAACACCCCCCCTTAGTACAGACACCCTATCAGTATAGGCACCCCCTTAGTGCAAAACCCACAGTATAGACACCCTCCTTAGTGCAGACCCCCCATCAGTATAGAATCCCCCTTAGTACAGACCCCTGCAGTATAAACACCCCCCTTAGTACAGACCCCCGCAGTATAGACAGTGTTGCTCATATTACTTTAAAAAAGTAATTAGTTACAGTTACAAATTACTTCTCCGAAAAAGTAATTGCGTTAGTGACTCAGTTACTACATTGAAAAAGTAATTAGTTACTCAGCAAAGTAACTGGATTTTTTTTTTAATATTCTACAATGCTTTGTTGAGAAGCAGATGACGGGCGCTTGCCAGGGAGCAGTAAGTTAATACTCCAAGACAAAAGAATGCCAGATCCTTGAGAGAAGAAAAACGGAAACAAATGGTGATCTCGTGTATATCCCAGCCTAGGTGCATCCGTCCCCCCATGTATATCCCAGCCTAGGTGCATCCGTCCCACCATGTATATCCCAGCCTAGGTGCATCCGTCCCACCATGTATATCCCAGCCTAGGTGCATCCGTCCCACCATGTATATCCCAGCCTAGGTGCATCCGTCCCACCATGTATATCCCAGCCTAGGTGCATCCGTCCCACCATGTATATCCCAGCCTAGGTGCATCCGTCCCACCATGTATGTGCAGCTAATAGGACTTAAAACCCTTATCCATCTGCTATATATTACATCCAAATTATAAGCTGGATTAAATGTATGTTTATAATATACATTCCCTTGACGTTTACAGAGTCTGTAATTTAAAATCTTATATTAGGCTTTATTAGAATTTCTATAGTTTATTGTTTATTATTTTATTTATCTTATATAAGCTTTATTGGATGCACGGGATCTGGAATGGGGATGTCAGATTTTTCTTTGTTGTCTGATGAAGAGATGAAATCACTGACCAAAAATAACCTGCTGATCATTGGTCTGTATAGGTGTCCTGCACTTACCATGTTGACCACTAGATGTCGCTGTGTACACTGTGTTGTATAGGGAACGTTTGTTCTGTGGAACATTTTGTTCTGGCCATGTGTTCCCCGGATCATTGATCAGGTTGCGCACACAGTGTGTGTGATCGATGTGAGTTGTTCCCCGGTGATAGGTCAGTGTGAGGCGGGTGGGGCTCATTGTATCCAGGGCTCCTTGCGATTGGGCCATTACAGCGGTCACATGATTCTAAAGCGGAGTTCCACCCATATTTATGTTCACAGCGCCGGCAGAAGCAATTACTCTGCTGCCATCTAGTGGCAGTAGATGTAATTGCGGTAATGCCGCCCAAGTAATGGGAACTGCGTTACCGTGAGGGGAAGAGTAATCAGGTAGATTACTCGTTACCCTCAAAAGGGGCTGCGTTAGGTAACTGCGTTTCTTGTAACTCCGTTACTTACAACACTGAGTATAGACACCCCCTTAGTGCAGACCCCCGCAGTATAGACACCCCCTTGGTGCTGACCGCCGCAGTATACACCCCCCTTAGTACAGGGCGTTGTTAGCGGTGCCGCTATCCACGGTGGGTGTCATCCGAGTGCTACCTGCACCCCCCCCCCATCCCCACCGAGCAACGCCACTGGATGAAGCTGCTCACTATTCCCTATTTTTTCCCTATTGTTTGAAAACTTTATTAATCCAGTAAGGAAAGAAACACACCGCTCTGAGAACTGACGCGTTTTGCATCCTGTGGTTTAATCCTACAATACATATGAAAAAAAAGTATAAAAAAAAAAAACTTTGAAAGGGAGGCACTATAAAAAAAAATCAACCTAACAGTTGAATTATTTTGTTAGGCATGATGGGAGGCAGGGACGCCAATACAAATGATCTCAGTGCTGGCTGAAGAGCAGCTTCCACATAAATCCCACATATGCCAAACTGGACCAATATAACTATGCAGTAAAATCTATACCTGGAATTCAGCTTTAAGTTTGAAGTTTGCAAACTGTAGTTAAATGTACTGTATGTATGTGCAATAAATATATATATATATCTATATAACATTCATTTTCAGGGCATTCATAACCCACCTGGCAGGAATCTTTGTTTCCAGCCTGATACCCGGCACAGATCTGGTCACTGGAGACATTCAGGTTGGTACCAATGTGGTACATTTTGTTACAATTACTGTTGCTGATAAGCGGTACCATCAGCTGCTGGAGGGTTTGTGGGTACGACAGCGGCACTGCAAACACAAGACCCCCATCATTCTGGGCTTTCAAGTCAACAAACAACAACATCCAACCATAGAACAAGATACTCTATATGGGCCAGATTCAGGTAGTCCAGAGCATCTTTGCTCTGGAGTAACGCTTCTCATTTGCGTTGCGCTGCAGAAATTTTAGGAGCAAGTGCTGTCATTCACGAAGCACTTGCTCCTAAAGTTGCGGCAGCGCATCGCAAATGAGCCGGCGGAATTCAAATTGGGCGGGTACGGGGCGTGTAGTATGCTAACTACGCGCGATCCCGCCGCCAACGTACTGCGCATGCGTCGAGTGTCAAAACATCCCCGTGCGCATGCTCCAAATTCTGTGAATGAACGTCAATGACGTCACATTCCCATTCATGACCGTTTTACGCAAGCGACGTTTTTTTTTTTTTCCCGACGCGATGACGACGCCTATACCTAACATAGGATACTCCAACCCCATGTAGGTATATCTATGCGCCGCGTATCCCGTCCGGAAACGTCGTATCGTCATTGCGTCGCGCCGGAATTCGATCGTGAATTGCCGATTTCCGCTCATTAACATATTTTTTGAGCGTAAATCGGCGGGAACGCCCCCGGCGCCATTTTTAAGTTGAAGTAACGATGCGATGGCGAAACTCAGTTACGCTGCTCGCATCGGAACTTCAACCCGGCGTTTCTTGTTTTCTGGTTACAGAAAACAGAAACGCCGGCTCAAAGTCACAGTTAGGCTGGCGGATCACTCGATCCGCCAGCCTAACTGTTCGTGAATCTGGCCCTATATGTGTGACTATTTCTTACTAGTTTCTAGTATTAAGATGTCTATGGGCCAGATTCAGGTAGAGTTAGGCTGGCGGATCAATGGATCGCGTCGGAAAAAAAACAAATCGCGTTGCTTGCGTAAAACATTCATGAATGGGGATGTGACGTTATTGACGTTCACTGACAGAATTTGGAGCATGCGCACTGGGATGCATTGACACTCGACGCATGCGCAGTACGTTCGCCGCGGGATCGCGCTTAGTTTGAATATTACACGCCCCGTACCCGCCCAATTTGAATTCCGCCGGCTCATTTGCGATGCGCTGCCGCAACTTTAGGAGCAAGTGCTTCATGAATAACAGCACTTGCTCCTAAAATTTTGGCAGAGTAACGTAAATGAGAAGCGTTACTCCAGAGCAAAGATGCTCCAATCTACCTGAATCTGGCCCTATGTGTCTTATAATGGAGCTAAACTACTGTATATCTGAGCACCGCAACCTGGAAAAATAATTGTATTTATTTATGATATTCAAAATTATCTCCGCCAACTGTCTCTATTAGTGATGAGCGGAATACGCCATATTCTATTTCACGATATTTCACGAATATATAGAAGAATATTCGCGAAATATTCGTTAATATCGAATATTCGTGATATTTTATCAAAAAAAAAAATTTGCGAAATTTCGCTAATGCAAATGCGAAATTGATTGCGAAATTCTCGTCAACACGCGAAAACAGAGATCATTTCCTGGATTACTAAACTAATATGCACTAAACACTAACTCTACTTACACAAACTTATATGACTAAACTAAAGCTATTTTTTTTTTTTTTTTATACACAAAACACAGAAGGGCAGAGAAAGTATTCGCGAATATTCGTAATACGAATATTCGCATTGCGAATATTCGGCAACATAAAAGGATCGCCTCAGCTACTCGGCCCAGGGTCTCTAATCATACCAGCAATGCTTTTAGACGTCGATGGAGATCACTAGGATGTGATCTGTTTTAAAAATAATTTTGAAAAAATACGAATATTCGCAATAGCGAATATTCACCGCGATATTCGATTTTTTCGCGAATACTCGAATATGCAATATTCGTAACGAATATTCGCAATGCGAATATTCGTGAGCAACACTAGTCTCCATGTGTTATTTTGTTGAGAAATCACCAATATTCACAACAGAGGCACAAAATCTCATCTATTTTCCTAATATTTTCAATTGCAGCAGAATCTTGGCACGCTCTGTCGCCATAGGCTTGCACAAGTGGTGTACACACGGACGTTTTTTTGTGATGGAATAAAACGACGTTTTAAAAAAACGTCATTTAAAATGATGGTGTGTGGGCAAAACGTCATTTTATGTCTTCTGAAAAACGACCAAAAAAAAATTCGAACATGCTTCAATTTTTTATGTCGTTTTTCAGAATGTCGTTTTTTTGGGTCATAAAAAATTATCGTGTGTGGGCTAAACGACGTTTTCAAACCCGCGCATGCTCAGATGCAAGTTATGAGACGGGAGCTTCAATGGAACAGAGTGCCGTCGGACGTTGTGTACGTCACCGCGCTTTGCTAGAGCATTTTCAGAAAACGATGGTGTGTAGGCAATGTCTTTTATTTAAATGAAGTTTGAAAAACGTTGTTTTGTTTCGTGAGATAAAAAAAAAAATTTTTTACATCACAAAAAGTGATTGTGTGTACGCGGCATAATCCTGGGGTTGGCAACCTGTTAATGGTGGGCAGGTGACAGGTACACCGCAATCCTTCCTTGCTGACCCTCAGAACCTGCACAGGAGAGTTGGCGGGGATGGAATTTAGTGGAACCGATCTGCATTTTCCGCCTGCAGCAGATGAAAGTAGGCTTCTCCTCCTCTCATTTTTGTCAACATTCAGCTGCCACAGGAGGAAAATATAGGGGTTCGGTACTAATATATATGCCACCCCCACCACCCCTCCTTTCCCTGTTCCTCTTCCTTCTGTTGCCCGGGTCCCCCATGTGCTCCCTTGCTCCCCCTTCCTCCTATTGTTTCAGGATGGAGAGCGGGGAAGAGGCCGGTAAATATATCACGCATATATATAACGCATATGTGCTGGAGCTTTGGGGCGCATACCTTAATGAAATAGGCTGTCGCTATAGGTATTGTGGAGAAATTAATCTTCAAAGTTCCCAACGGAGGCACTAAAATCTCATCTGTTTTCCTATTGCTTTATATTGAAGCAGGATCTTGGCAGGCTCTGTCGCTATAGGTATTGTGGAGAAATTAAACTTCAAAGTTCACAACGGAGTAACTAAAATCTCATCTCCTTTCCTAATACTTTCAATTGCAGCAGAATCTTGGCAGGCTCTGTTGCCATAGGCGTGCGCAGGTGGCGTGCCTGGGCACACCCTAATCCTGGGGTTGGCAACCTGTCAATGGTGGGCAGGTGACAGGTAAACCGCAATCCTTCCTTGCTGACCCTCAGAACCTGGACAGAACCTAGAGTTGGTGGGGTGGAATTTAGAGGAACCGATCTGCATTTTCTGCCTGCAGTAGATGAAAGTAGGCTTCTCCTCCTCTCCTTTTTGTCAGAATTCAGCTGCCACAGTAGGAAAATATAGGGGATCGGTACAAATATAACGTATGAACTCGAGTATAAGCCAAGTTTTTCAGCCCCTTTTTTAGGCTGCAATGGGCACAGGGAGAATGGGCACAGTAAGGCTGCAATGGGCACAGTGAGGCTGCAATGGGCACAGGGAGAATGGGTTCAGTGAGGTTGCAATGGGCACAGTGAGTTGCAAATGGGCACAGTGAGGTGTGCAAATGGGCACAGTGAAGCTGCAAATGGGCATTGTTGACCCTCTTTTCCACTTACAGTAGCTACTGCATTCTCACCCTAGGCTTATACTTGAGTCAATACATTTTCCCATTTTTTTGTGGTAAAATTAGGGCCTCGGCTTATACTCAAGTCGGCTTATACTCGAGTATATACGGTATATGCCACCCCCACCACCCCTCCTTTCCCTGTTCCTCTTCCTATGTGCTCCCTTGCACCCCCTTCCTCGCATTCTTTTAGGATGGAAAGCGAGAAAGATGCCGGTAAATATATCAAATGCATATGTGCTGGAGCTTTGAGGTGCAAACCGTAATGAAATAGCCTGTAGCTATAGGTATTGTGGAGAAATTAATCTTCAAAGTTCCCAACGGAGGCACTAAAATCTCATCTCTTTTTCTATTGCTTTATATTGAAGCAGGATCTTGGCAGGCTCTGTCGCTATAGGTATTGTGAAGAAATTAATTTTTAAAGTTCACAACGGAGTAAATTAAATCTCATCTCCTTTCCTAATACTTGCAATTGCAGCAGAATCTTGGCAGGCTCTGTCGCCATAGGCTTGCGCAAGTGGTGTGACAGGTGGGCCTGGGCACACCCTAATCCTGAGGTTGGCAACCTCTCAATGGTGGGCAGGTGACAGGTAAATCGCAATCCTTCCTTGCTGACCCTCAGAACCTGGGCAGGAGAGTTGGCGGGGATGGAATTTAGTGGGACCGAACTGTATTTTCCGCCTGCAGCAGATGAAAGTAGGCTTCTCCTCCTCTCCCTTTTGTCAACATTCAGCTTCCACAGGAGGAAAATATAGGGGATCGGTACTACCGTGTTTCCCCGAAAATAAGACGTACTCCGAAAATAAGCCGTAGCGGGACTTCGACACAAGATCGAAATATAAGACACCCCTCCGAAAATAAGACGTAGCGATGGTGTGGCGAATCTCCGAAAATAAGACGTACTGATGGGCGTGTCGTATGCGTAATGGCGCGGCGCGGAGCGGGAAACAACACGTTATAGGCGTACGGTACTGTACTGGAACTGAAGTGAGGAGAAGAACGTAAAGCTGTAAAGCTTCTCCCAGCACTGACCAGCAAACCCCTCTCTCACCCCACACAAACACCAGGGGATAGGGGGAAAAGCTGCTACTGAGCCCAAAGAGATCACCCCAGCTCCACTGTGCTCCACATCAGCTTTGCTGGCCTATCTTTCTGTACAGCCAGACAAGATGAGTGCAAAGAGAAGAAGTTGGATATCCGAATGGTCCAAAAATGGCGTGCAGAATACGATAATCTCACTCTACAGGTGGACAGAGGAAATGCTAAGAAGCGCAAGTGTGGTTCAGGTAGGCAACCTTTATTTTCTGTAATAAAAATAAGACACCCCCCGAAAATAAGCCATAGTGTGATTTCTTGAGGAAAAAAAAATATAAGACGGTGTCTTATTTTCGGGGGAAACACGGTAATATATATGTGGTTGTGGTTGAGTTTATATATTCAATCAACATTGAGGGTATGACTATCCTCAAAAATTTTGCATCCCCATCTAGATTTGGTAGAACTTTATGGGTTTATGGTATATTATTTTCCATTTTTTGTCCTTACCACCACTCCCGACGTTACCCCATCCGGTCACCCAGCAGTTCATGCCCTCTGGGAAATACATGGATGCTGGTGGCAGGCACACGGGAAGAATGTACGCAGTGTAAGTGATGGAGCTGGAAAGTTGGATCATTGCGATGTCTCCAGGGCTCATCTCACCACTCCACAGGGAGTTTACGAACAAACTCTGCACATTGGACGTAATCTGTTGAGAACTGGAGTTCTGCAGCTGGTAAGCGCCCAGAACAACCGTATAGTCTGATGGGTTGGTAGACCTAAACAGCACAGAGAAGGTAACAAAAAACAAAAAATGTAACAAAAAAAAAGTTTAACATATTTGTGTGTTATATTTAATACATTGCACTCTGAATAAGGTGACCCTTTATACAAACTGGTGTACCCCAGTTATATCGTTTTTGGTAAGCAAATTGTGTTTATAGGTTATCAGAGTTCTAAAAAATTTCAATTTTACATTGAGCTCAGTATACAGTTTAACATTTTAGATTTTCTGCTTTAAACTGTGTTTAACCCCTTCGATACCGGGCTTTTACACCCACCTCCATACCGGGCCTATTCTGGCACTTCTCTCCTACATGTACAAATCATCATTTCTTTTGCTAGAAAATTACTCCCAAACATTATATACTGTATGTTTTTTTATTAGACACCCTAGGGAATAAAACGACGGTCATTGCAACTTTTTATCCCGCACGGTATTTGCGCAATCATTTTTCAAACGCCTTTTTTTGGGGGAAAAAAAATGCTTTCATGAATTAAAAAATAACCAAACGGTAAAGTTAGCCCAATTTTTTTGTAAAATATGAAAGATGATGTTACGCCCAGTAAATAGATACCTAACATGTCACGCTTTAAAATTGCGCACACTCATGGAATGGTGCCAAACTTCGTTACTTATAAATCTTCATAGGCGACGCTTTAACGTTTTTTACAGTTTTGAGTTACAGAGGAGGTCTAGTGCTAGAATTGTTGCACGCGCTCTAAGGCACGCGGCGATATCTCACGTGTGTGGATTGAACGCAGTTTACATACGTGGGTGGGACTTACGCGTGCGTTCGCTTCTGAGTGTGAGCTACCGGAGACAGGGGCGTTTTAATTTTTTTTATTATTTTTATTTTATTTTACTTATTTATTAATTTTTTCCACTTTTTTTTACTTTTTTTTGATCGCTTTTATTCCTATTACAAGGAAAGTAAACATCCCTTTTAATAGGAATAGTGTGTGACAGGTCCTCTTCATGGAGAGAGGCGGGGGGGTCATTAAGACTCCATATCTCTCCTCCAGGCTGGAAAGCATAAGATCATGAAAAAAAATTCACAAATCTCATACTTACTAGCCGCAATCACGGCTTTGTTTACTTACGGGTACCCGGGCGTGACGTCATCACATCGCGCCCGGGCCTCCGAAGGTCATAGAGCTGACTGGTGACCATTTGGTCACCAGTCATCTCTACGCTTCCTATCTGGCGCAGGGTGGTCCTTTCTCCAGGCCCCTAATGGCACGGGAGAGCCCGGAGAAGCACCAGATGGCGGCGAGAGGGGGGATGTCCCCTACCGGCGCCTATAAGAACGATCAAGCGGTGGAACCGCCACTATGATCGTTCTTATGGTGCGCAGGACCGCCGCCAGAACACAATGATATCTGAATGATGCCTCTAGCTGCAGGCATCATTCAGATATCACCGCACAAAATCCAGGACGTCATATGACCTCCACCCAGGATAGGAGATCCCCTTTGTGGACGTCATATGACGGTGTGCTGTATTGAAGTGGTTAAAGGTGATTTGTTACAAAAGAATTATTGTGTTTATCATCGGAGAATGCAAACTTTTTTGTTTTTTTGCTAGATGAGTATGAAACCCCCCCCCCCTCCATACATATATAAACACGTACAACTACTTACATTTGAAAGCAATGGGCAGCACACAATACCCATTGGTTGGAGATCAGGGAGCCCCCACAAAGATGGGAGCCCTGGAATTGCAGGCTGATCTGCCATGGCCAAGCTCCGTCAGTTGCGTCTGTACCACCAACTATCCGGCTCTTAAAGAGTGGTGAGCCACAGGCTGGCTGGCTTGATGTGGTGAGGTTGGACTGGGCCGGTGTGGTGAAGTAAGACTGGGCTGATGTGGTATACACTGAAAAATAATACAACCAATTAGAGATAAATGGATCCGTTAGAATCAGATCTCAGATCTTTGACTAGTCATAACTAAATCAGGTCAGGAAAATTGGAAATCCAGATAATCGTGACTCAGGTGATCCAGCCTTGTAGTAACTGTGTGGAGTCCCATAGATGGGTAGCTTTTCAACGTATCTTTGGAGATGAAAAAAAAATGGCGACAGGATGGTGGGGAAGGAATTAATTCCTGATATTATGGATCTTCCTGGGATTTCTGTTAGAGATTTATGGATTTTAGGCAATTACAGAAAAAATACATTTACAATACAATTTACAAAAATACATTTAGAATATATAATAAAATATCCAGCACTAAGAGCTAAACCCAGATCTAGTCTCAGCAGGTACTGAGGTATGCATACTCAGATCATGCCAAGCTGAACCTAATGTAAGCATGCAATACAGAGCAATCCTGGAGTCCAGTTTTATGGGTGAAGGGAAATCTCCTTCATTTTTATTGAAATTATCTACAAATAGGAGTATGTCAGACGTGACTTCTTCCCATATTAGAATAAATAAAATAATCATCAATATATCTTCTATAAAGACAAAGTTGAGGACAAATAAGGTAAAATAGTTAAGATTTCAAATCACTCAATATTAAATTAGCGTAACTTGGTGCAAAGTTGGTGCCCATCGCTGTTCCTTTTTTTTGAATGATGTAATCAAATGAAAAGAAAAAAGGTTTAATCATCATAATGAACTGTTTAGCCTCCAGAAAGACATCTTTCTGTCTATGTGGAATGAGCCGGTCTGTATATAAGTAACTAGAAACAACTTTTAATGCTGTACTTGTGTGATTAGCAGTATTCCTTTGTTGGTATAGAGCAGTGGTCTCCAAACTGTGGCCCAGGTGCCAAATGTGGACCTTTGCTTGCTTTCATCTGGCCCTTGGAGCACTTACATCCACTGACACCAACAATGGGACATTAATGCCCCCCTTGACACCAATGAAAGGGGCACAATTACTCTCAATGACACCAACGATTGGGCACAATACCTCCCACTGACACCAACAATGGGGCAAAAGTCACCCCACTGACACCAATGAAGGGGCAGAATTCCTTGTTTTATATTTTATAAATAGGGTCCTTTAAGCTATTGCATTGTTGGTTCACTTACCTTTTCCTTCCATTTCCCTTCTAAATGTTTTTTTTTTTTAAATTGTATTTGTCTCAATTTCTCACTTCCTGTTCCTCCTCAGTAAGGACAGTAAGCTGTTCTGGCTGACTAAACACCGCTCAGATGAAGGTGGGACATTTACTGAGGAGGAACAGGAAGTGAGAAATGGAAGGAAAAGGTAAGTGAACCAACAATGCACAAGCTTAAAGGAACCTTTTTATAAAATAAAAAGACAAACCTTTACAACCCCTTTAAGCTTGGACTATGGTTTGCTATTATTAGTTCTTTAAGATTATAATAAAATATAATTATATAATATGGTAATAGATTTTACTGCCTTGCTAATTAATTGCCAAATAAAGCCATGATTAGAAATACTTTTTTCCATCTTGTTGAAACTTTACATTTAACTACGGTATATACTCGAGTATAATCCGACCCGAATCTAAGCCGTGGCACCTAATTTTACCACAAAAAAATGGGAAAACATATTGACTCGAGTATAAGCCTAGAGTGTGTCCATGTGCATGCCTCACTGTGTCCATGCCTCACTGTGTCCATGCCTCACTGTGTCCATGCCTCACTGTGTCCATGCCTCACCGTGTCCATGCCTCACCGTGTCCATGACTAGACTAACGTTTAACATGGAAGTGTATAAAAGGGGTGCCCAGCTTTGAAAAATTGGTGCTCCCTAACCTTAGATTCCCCAGACAACAAACATTGCACACTTGTAGAGGAAAAATGGGGCTACATGTGTACCAAGTTCCGGGTCCATGGGACCTACAACCGGCCAGTACCGGGTCCCCAAAATCACCGGAGAAATTACAGTTTAACATGGGAGTCTATGGAAGGGGAGTATAAATTTGAAAAATCGGTGCTCCCTAACCGTAGGTTCTCCAGACAACAAACATGGAACACTTGTAGAGGAGAAATGGGGCTATATGTGTACCAAGTTCCGGGTCCATGGGACCTAAGACTGACCAGTACCGGGTCCCCAAAATCTCCAGAGAAATTACAGTTTAACATGGGAGACTATGGAAGGGGAGCCGGCTTTGAAAAATCGGTGCTCCCTAACCGTACGTTCTCCAGACAAAAAACATTTCACACTTGTAGAGGATAAATGGGGCTACATGTGTACCAAGTTCCAGGTCCATGGGACATAAGACTGGCCGGTAATGGGTCCCCAAAATCTCCAGAGAAATTACAGTTTAACATGGGAGACTATGGAAGGGGAGCCGGCTTTGAAAAATCGGTGCTCCCCAGCCGTAGGTCCTCCGGACAACAAACTTTGCAAACTTGTAGAGGAACAGTAGGGGGCTACATGTGTGCCAAGTCTGGCCGGTACCGGGTCCCCAAAGTCTGGGAGATCAGGCGCAAAATTGTGACTCGAGTATAAGCCGAGGGGGGCATATTCAGCACAAAAAAGTGGGCTGAAAAACTGGGCTTATACTCGGGTATATACGGTAAATACTTACTTACTGATGATGGATCACTTATCTTAACCCACCAATGCTTGGGCAAATTAATGCTCCAGCGATTGGTGTACAATGAATAACAATATACCTACAAATACCAAGGAAAGAGGGGCTTCCAAGTGCAGGATTAAAACAGCTTTAATAATAACATCCAATAGGCAACTGACATGTGTATAAAATACAATGGGCACATCAATAGTAAGGGGTCCCAAGGGGTGTCATGAGTGGAATTTGTACTCTGCTCCTCTGCTCCCTCCTTATGGCTGCACTGTGTCTATCGCTGCTCACTGCTGTAGTTGGTGAGCGGCCGTGCACGGATGGTAGGAGTACCTCGTAATAGAAACACTAAGTGTGATGACCGAAGAACTCAGTACAGGGATGTTGGGAACTCTTTATAATGAGGAAGAAAGATGTGTGGACCTGAGAATTCAGCACAGATATAGTGGAACCCACTCATAATGGGCATAGCAGGTCTTCAGACCCAGAAACTCAGGAGTAACAGGAGTAATAGGAGTACAGGCCAGTGAACTCACCAGCAGAGTCCGGAGATATAGAGGAGACTGTCAGAGTATTTAACTCTCCAGCATCCATGGAACAATGAAATACTGAATCTTATGCCGCCTACACACGGTCAGAATTCTCCGACAACAAATGTTCGATGAGAGCCTTTGGTCGGAAACTCAGTGTAGGCTCCATCGGACATTTGCTGTCAGAATTTCCGACAACAAATGTTTGAGAGCTGGTTCTCGATTTCCCAAAGACCAACATGGGGATAAAGAGAGACTGGGGCACTACATGATCTTTTTAATGTACAAGGATTAGTAGGAATGGAAGCTTGAAGAAAGCAAATGATACTATTTAGACAATCATATATATGTAGAAGAAAGGAATTATCACTTACCTGCCAGGAGTAGAAAGCCAATGAGATATTTAATGCCCTCCATGATTTTCCTCCTTTGTGCTCCCTTACTCACATAGGACTGAACAGGTACATCACTAGAAGCCCCGTCTTCAGCTGCATTTAAAAATGTGAACAGACCTGTTATTTAGGACTTTTTCTTATTTTTTTTATAAATATAAGGAAGAATTTCTATTATTAGGCAATGTCATGGTCCCTGAGCATTGTCATGGTGGGTGATGACATTAACTAGAAAACAGTTAAAACAGAAACCAGTTCTAGCAGAAAAAATTCTGCTTCAACCTTTTTCTTCTGCATATTCTAAAAACTTTGAACTTAAGTTATGGGTTAAGGGTTAAAGTGGAAGTTAAAGGAGAAATAGGTCCAAAGCAATTTTGGCTATACTTCTCCTATGGGTCACAGGAGTGCAGTTAGTTTTGCACACCTGTTACCCATACTCTGCCAAAGCCCGCTGTCGGCTGATGTCACTGAGCCACGGATCCCTACTTTAATGTTGGGATCCACTCACCACTGAGAGCTTGAGCCAGCTCCTCCTGCCCCCTAGACAGCCCAGTGCTCCAGTGGACCTTGGAGGGGCCAGAGCAGAGAGCCGGTGACTGAGAGTCACCGGTTCTCTGCTCACTGAAGACAGAGAACTGAGTGATCACATTGGTCACATGATTGGATTGGGAAGTCCTTCCTGCCCTGGGCGTAATGACCCAGTTTAACCACTTGTCAATCAAGGTAGGTTTATAAACAGCATGGTAGACAAGGGTTAAATAAAGCTTAAAGTGGGATTCAACCTGCATTTTTTTATTTTTTTTTAAAGTCTGCAGCTACTAACACTGTAGCTGCTGACTTTTAATAAGGACACTTACCTGTCCTAGGTGCCCGCGATGATGGTCCACCGACGTTGATCGCTCGGTCCTGGTGCCTCCATCCTGACTAATGGAGTCACGGCTTCACTGCCCATTTCCTACTGCGCATGCGCGACTCGCACACCGCTTTGTGAATGGGCGGCTGCCTCCTGGGATACACACAGTTCCCAGAAGGCAGCGTGCCCCATTCACCAGAAGACACCACAACGGGGGACGAAGAAGAAGAGGACCACGGTGGAGGAAAAGGCAGAAGAGCTACTTCCGCATAGTAACAGCCCTTTCTGGTGAGTATAATTATTATTATTATTATTATTATTTTCAGATATTTGCTAAAAATAAATAAAAAATCAGGCTGGAACTCCACTTTAAAGCGGAGGTTCACCCTTAAAACAAGTCTGTGTCATCCTATCCAGCATACAGTGCCTGCACCGTCAGCTCCTAGGTCTGTGCGCAGGCGCCGTATAGCGCCGGGAATACACGAGTGCTAGTCGGCTATTTTCAGAAGCCGTTGCGCTCCATAGATGCGCCATTCAACCACGGTAGGGACAAAATTTAAATGATCAATTAAACAGTAAGTACAAAGACTTTCTAGGGGGAAAAAATGATTTTAACGCGTGTGCAATTTTTTTTTAAATGAACCCGGTAGACAAGTGGTTAGGGGTGCCGCCAGTGGCGTATCTAGGGTATGGCAGCCATGCCATGGGCGCCATATGAAGGGGGCACTGATGAGTGGCTGGGCAGCAAGGCACTCACCAGGGTCTGAAGGTCTCTTCTTCCCTCCTCCCGAACATAGGCAGGATCTCCTTTTCAGCACCTTTGCTAATGGCAGTGTTTAGCCACAGCCCTCCCCTGTTCTCCCATTCCATCTGGTCGGATTGGCAGCGCACAAAGAAGACAGAGGAACATCAGTTTCTCCCTCTCCTCAGGCCTTAAGTGATAAAGATTTCATCATTTCCAGTATTGGTTCTGCATATACCTGGCCTTGGAGGGCAGAGGAGGGATCAGGGGTCTAATAAACCCCAGATTTTTCCATAAAGAGGATATGTCACTACCCAAGGTATCACAAGGGATGATAAATATCACTAGTTTTGTTAGCCGTTTTGTTTTTTTGTTAAGGTTATCTGAAAGATGGGTTTCAAATGTTTCGACAGGGGCGCAGTTTCAGCGCTTGCCGCAGGCGTTATTTTCACTAGATACGCCTCTGGGTGCCGCGGCCAGGTGGGAAGGAGCTGCGGATGAAATATTCACATTTTCTTTTCAATCTGATGTATGCCGTGTGGAATGACCTTTATCAGGTGTTTGCTGGTTGTTATGTTCAGTAATATTCTTCAAGAGGAAAAACTGTTCTTGGTTTGTGACATTCATTAGCTATTGAAAGATCAGAGGGCTTATCAAGAATAAATATGACTCTCTCTCTCTGACTCCGGGCAAATGACAAAGTTTCTGATGAATAGGTATTACATTCTTCTGTGTTAGCTGCGCTGTGATTCATGTAAGAGTCTAAAGGTACAATGTATTTTTAATGAGCATTTATTTATATTTTTTCCTTTTGTTTCAGTAGTTATTATGTATATTCGTACGTTTTCCAGTAGAGGGAGCTCTGTATTCCACTGCAGGCACTGAGCTTTCCTGCTTAAAGGGGTTGTAAAGGTACACGTTTTTTTACCTTAAAGCGGATCTCCACCCTAAAGTGAAGATCCGCTGATCGGAACCCTCCCCCCCTCCGGTGTCACAATTGACACCTTTCAGGGGGGAGGGGGGTGCAGATACCTGTCTAAAGACAGGTATCTGCAACCACTTCCGGCCCGCAGTCTCGGGCAAAAGTCTGTTTTTTTGGCGACATCCCGTCGCGCCCCCATTGTGTGCTGGGAACTCTCGGCTCCCAGCACACAGCGGGAGCCAATCGGCGGGCGCAGCGCGACTCGCGCATGCGCCGTAGGGAACCGGGCAGTGAAGCCGCAGCGCTTCACTTCCTGGTTCCCTCACCGTGGATGGAGGGGGGAGCAGCAGGGTGACGAGCGATCGCTCGTCCTCTGCTGCGGACGCCGCTGGACTCCAGGACAGGTAAGTGTCCTAATATTAAAAGTCAGCAGCTGCAGTATTTGTTGCTGCTGGCTTTTAATATTTTTTTCTGGTGAACCATCCGCTTTAATGCATCCTATGCATTAAGGTAAAAAAACATCTCACAGCACCGCCCCCCCCCCCGAGCCCCCGTTGTACTTACCTGACCGTTCGAATCTCCCGGGCGCGTCCACGTCGTCCTCTTCGGTTCCCAGCCTGGCCGTTGATTGGCTAGGCTGGGCGGATTGATAGCAGCGCAGCCATTGGCTAGCGCTGCTGTCAATCAGAGCGGATGACGCCGCTGTATCACGGGAGCGCGCTCGCAAAAGCTTTCCTCCATGCGAGCGCCCTCGCATGAAGAGGGAAAGCTTTTGCGAGGAGGAGCCCAGACAGCCGCCGAGGGACCCCAGAAGACAGGTTTCCGGGCCACTCTGTGCAAAAGGAACACAGTGGAGGTAAGTATCTCTGTCCCTTTAAACAGTAAAGTCAGCTTATCACGAAGAATGAAAATGTTAGCTGACCCTAATGCCGCGTACACACGATCGTTTTTTCGGCATTAAGAAAAACAAAGTTTTTCCAACTTTTTCATTAAAAACGACGTAGCCCACACACCATCGTTTTTAGAAAATGATGAGCAAAGCGCGGTGACGTACAACACGTACGACGGCACTATAAAGGGGAAGTTCCCTTCGCCTTCGCCTTGGGGCTGCTTTAGCTGATTCCTTGTTAGTAAAAGACGATTCGCGCTTTTCTGTCTGTTACAGCGTGATGAATGTGTTTACTCCATTACGAACGCTAGTTTTACCAGAGCGGGCACTCCTGTCTCGTAACTTGCTTCTGAGCATGCGCGGGTTTAAAACGTCGTTTTAGCCCACACACGATAATTTTTACAACCCGAAAAACTACATTGTTTAAAACGACGTCAAAAAATGCAGCATGTTCGAATTTTTATTTCAGAACCTGAAAAATGACGTGTAGCCCACACACGATCATTTTAAACAGTTTTTTTTTCATGCCGAAAAACGTTCGTGTGTACGCCGCATAATAAGGCTCCATTCACACCTAGGCGCTTTGTCGCCTGAAGCGCGACGCTACAATACGCCGTACCGTCGAATTTGCATTATTGTCTATGGAGACCGTTCACATCTCCTAACGCCGATAGAACGCCGATTTTAAAAAAAGGCCCGGACCCTTTTCCGACGCGCGTATCGGGTGGCTTTGGCGTTCCGCATAGCCACCAATGGCTATACAAAAAGCAGGATTTTAAAACGGCGCGTTTTCTCGCCGCAAATCGTGGGTACAAAACGCCTAAACTTTGTTGCCCAAATACGCCCAAAATCGCTAACGCCTAGGTGTGAATGCAGCCTCAGGCTGCATTCATGCCTGAGCGTAGAGTTTTGCAGCGTTTTTTACCACGTTTTGCCGCGATATTTGCGGCGTTTTTTTACCGCGATTTGCCGCGATTTTTGCGGCGTTTTTTACCGAGATTTTGGACAGGTCTAGGGTCACCAATGTTAAAAAATGCCCAAATCTGCCTAAGGCTGCATTCACACCTTTGCGTAGGCGACTTGCGGCGACAAAACGTGTTGTTTTTAACCACGTTTTTTTTTTTACATTGTATTGTCGGCTATGCGGAATGCCGAAACCGCCCGATGCACGCATCGAAAAAGGGTCCGGGACTTGTTTGAAATTTGGCATTTGACGTTCTTTTGACGTACGGCGTTCTGCGTTAGGAGATGTCTCCATAGAGAACAATGTAAATTCGACCCTCCGGCGCATTGTAGCGTCGCGCTTCAGGCGTAAAAACGCCTAGGTGTGAATGGAGCCTAAGGCTCCATGCACACTGGGCTTAAAAAAACATCTGTTCTTTTTGGAGTAAAAAACATCCATATAAGGGAAAATTTTATACTTACCTAACGGTAATTTTCCTTTCCTGATGCAAGCATGACAGCATATACGTATGGGAAGGCTCCGCCCCCCTGCCCAATCAGGACCGGTTATACTATAAAAGTAGGTCTCCTCCCCTATACCCGCATTCTCGTAATTTATTATCACTGCGGAAGGCCCTACTTAACCGTTTCAGACCTCTGTATTTTTTTTTTTTTTTTTTTTTAAAGGGAGGGACCTATATGCTGTCATGCTTGCATCAGGAAAGGAAAATTACCGTTAGGTAAGTATAAAATTTTCCCTTTTCCTGACACAGCATGACAGCATATACGTATGGGATGTACAGAATCACCAGGCAATAAGGGTGGGTACTGCTCAAGTGTTTAAGAGGATTAGATCTATCCTCTCTAACGACTGAGATGTATTGTAGTTACAACTGCTGGGTCCGCCAGAATTGACCCCCAACATGTGGAATGTAGACCAGGTCGTAGTTTAGATATTAACTCTAGAGGAACTATTTTGAAGTTCCGTCAATGGATGCATCACCAGCTTGGAGGAGCTGTCTCTGCCCTCATCAGATGGACTTGTCCTCTCCATCTAGGTTTTGACTAATTGTATCCGTACAACTGCGATGGTCTTCGTTGGACAGCGGGATTGTCCTTTTCCGACGCCATTAAGCCTGATGAGTTTATCATTTTTCTCCTAGAAGAAGAAGGGCCAATTCTATGTCTCTTCAACCTTGAATCTCTTTTCCAAGTTTGTGGAACTTCAAACACTTCCGTTTGGATCTGCCAAAAGGATGATGATGTTCTAACTCAGGCTGCCACGATACCAACCTTTGTCTAGTGTTGAGGAAGAGACTAGAGCCATTTTGCCTGATCATTTCAGCCACAAGGAAGTTTATGGTATGACACTTGGATGTTTGAGATTCTTCTAGATCTACTTTACATACTGTATTTGCCAAAAGGAATACTTATTCCCATGTTCCTGGCCATATTTGGGATGTTTTGTCCCTCTAAATGGAGAGTGAGATAATGTGTCTCCCACTATTTGGAAGACCCCATGGGGGAAACAATGACCTGCCTAGGTCTTTCGGACTTGATTGCTGGGATATGCAACCCAGAGAGTGAAGAATAGATACGACTGTGTTTCAGTATCCTTTCATGCCGTCTCTAGGCTCTCCTGTATACAATTCATTCCTTCCAGTAAGGAACAGAGAATTCCATCCTTTAAATTCTGTCGGTTCTTCTCTTAGCTAAGGTATTTGAAGTCTGGAGTAGACACTCTGACCTCCATTAGATTTCCAACACTAACGGTGAGACCTCCACATCTTGGTCTCCTGTATATAGATATAATTTGTATGAATTTGGAAGATACCATTGGCATGCTGTATGAGGTGTTGAATCTCAGGAAGGAGAATAGGGAGTTTTCGGATCGGAGACTACCCGTGGGCAACATTGCCTGCAAGCTACAGGGTAATTGTCGTCATCACCACCGAACGGCTGCAAATCCGGATAGGCCTCCTGGAGACTCTTAGGTTTGTTGAATATATACGTATTGGCTAATCTGCCAACCCAGCTGGCTGTCCTTAGTTTATCTGCTTACACCTCTGGGAAGCCACCCAGGTTACGGTCAGACCCAATAACTTGATAGTCTTGCTCGTTGCCGATCCCTTGACTGCCTTTCATTTGAGACTGTCCCTTGTCATCCAACGGCTTTTGTATCTTACGCCCTCTGGCTGTAAGTTCTAGAAAACCCTAACATGCTGGGAGATACCTCTGACAGAAGTTGACTAGTTTTGCATTCCGTCTTGCCAGCGAGGCTAGGCCTTCCCCATTTTGCCGAGTCCTTTCAGCATAGTTGAGGCTCCCTCTGTTGTGTTTACGAAAGACTTTAGTCTGCGACCGCTGTAGCTATGGCTTTTGGACACCTTGTCCTTCATTGGCATGCCTACCCCACGAGTGACAACTTGTGATGATTGGTATGCTGAAAGATTAGCTTAGCTACCTCCCCAATCTGGGACTTTTCTCCTCTGTGGAGTCATCGTTTCCCACGTGGGAAGTAAGTCTCTCTTTACTGAGGTCAATACAGTTGTCAACCCTGCTTGGGCCCCCTTCGGACCACAAGGGTTATTACAGGGTACTTTATCGCTTTTCCGATTGTAGGATGCTACCAATAGGAAAGAGCATCTCTTCAAATGGGATACTTACACTGTTTCTGAGTGTAACTTAATTTTGTTCATTAACTTTTTCCCCATTCAAAATTACCCTTCAGTAGGTGATTACTGCAATGAGACTAGTTTGTCTCTCGATGATGGCTCCTCCCGACTTGATTAGAGTCTGTACTGGGACCTTTCCCAGAACTTGGAAGCCATTGTGCCACAACTCTTCTGAAGGATCAGCACGACTCTGGATACAAAGCGCCTTGAGGCGATTCGGTTCGCATTTGTCAGCGCTATAAAGTTATTTACTTTGCTGTTCAAACAAGACTTACCAGTAGTCCTTGTGCCCGCAAGTCGGCCTGAACGACCACAACATACAGGGTATACCAAGGTAACTACCCCTATCGCACCACCAGGTTGGGCTTAATGGACTAGGTTTCCAGTATTACGGCATAAAATTGTGCGATTTTACTGCGATTCCTATGCGTCTTGAATCAATGCCTATGTATTCTTAACGCTCACGGCCCCCAGTTAGACCACAGTGGGTTCAAACGTAGTGTAGGGACTACTTTGAAGTCGCCGCACTGCTATGAACAATACTCCTTAAAAATCCTGGAGTAGGATTTGTGGAGGTCAGGCTTTACTGACTGGAGAGATTAATTGCCACGATGGCCTATGCCATCCTTCTGGACCAACGCCCATGTAATCATAGCCCTTGCGCATCATGAAGGGAATGCAATGAATAGGTAGAGGAATGAAACAATTCCATTGGCTTCCTAATGCCCAGGACTCATGGAACCTTCGCTGAAATTTACCTCCAACTGTCAGCTGACCCTATTGGGCGACTTGGGTTTAGGCTAATAAAGATTATCGCTTCTTTATTCTCCGCCATAGTTCTCCTACGTTTAACTTGTCAATCTTTTGGCTATCCTCTGGTCTTTGGTGATTAACATAAGGAATCAATTTTCCTTCTAGATATTGCCAGATCCGACTTGAACAGTCACCACTCTGACTAAAGCGGCATGTGTTCACTTGTGGGAGGGGCCATAAGGGTTCACTGGCCACAACGATTTCTGGAGAAACAGCATACAGTCTTGTATCCACAGTGACTGAACTGCATCATTGGCTATTCCCTTTCAATCTAGGATCTGCCATCGAGAGCTCATCACTGACCAGAGCTCAGCTTCCATCCTGCCTCATCGCAGGTGACAACAACACTACTTAACAGTAGTATGAATCTTTTTTTTTTTTTTTTATCAGAAAAGCGCTTATTAAAACAACAACAGACATGTTGCAAACACATCGTACAGTACAGTTCACACAATCACTTGTACACAGTAACAGAACACCGCCTAGGTAATTATACTTTGTCATGTACATTAACCCTCAATCTATAGCCTCTGCATGAATCTTGCTGTCACAGGGTCTTTGCAAGGATATTGTTTCCTCTGTTTGGAAGAATGGTACCCTTGGTTAATCTGCTGAAGCCTGTTTGGCTGGCTGCTCTTTGACACCAAAGGAGACAGGAACAACAAGCGCCAGAGGCGATTTTAGTTCGCATGTGCCGCGCTATATAAGTTTTCATTCATTCATGCTCTAGAGGCAGAGGTACCCTTTAGCTGATTTTGCTTGAATAGCTTAGTACCTGAGTCCCACACAGTCAGTTTGGACGGGGTTAAAGTCGCCGTCTCTTGCTTCTGATCTGCCAACTAGTCAGAGCGATTTTCCATAAGCAAGCTCAGGTAGAGGTTGCCTTTAAACAAGCATGGTTGTTTGATTAGGCTTGGTATGGAACCATTAGTGACTGTAGGCCTTCTCAGTCTCTGCCCCTTTGTCACTGTCCTTGGCCTGCAACCTTGTTTTGCATTCTGGCCGTCACACCAGTTACACCCGACCACTATGATTCCTGTAGCGATTTCTGGCAGTTAGCTACATAGTGGGATTTTTTTAGGGTTGAAGAGGATCTGTCCCTTGTCGCAGAAGCAGGTAGACTGGTGTTTGGTGTTGAGGGCTTGAGATGTACACTCATTATGCCCATAATGTGCACTCTTTTTTAGGATATAGCATATACCTACCTGCCCTCACCTTTATTCAAAGTTGCTGGTCTCTAGGAAGGCTGATTGCTACTGGTTCACAGATGCCTGGGATAATTTTCCCATAAATAGTAACCACTACAAACCCCATATCTTTCAGTGGGGTACCCCAAATAACACAAGCAATTACCTATTGCTAACCAGTACTAAGGAGTGTGACTAAACAGATCCTGACATTTTAGCACCAAGGTCAACATGTAGATGCATAGAAGTAAACATATCACAGCCTTACCTAGTGTGGAGTTAATGTAATCACAGAAATTAACGATCCTATGACATTAGCACTAGCAAGTTAAACCTACTTAGACATATGTACCAGAAAGGAGGAGACCAATCTTCAATACACAGTGAGCCCACACTGCAGGCCCAATCCCTGCATTAAATGAAAGGGCTCTCAGTATCACCTGATATCAGTTCAAACTTCAGCAATGCTGCAAACACATCCTATAGCCTGTTTAATATTAGTAAACAGAGTGACACTACAGACATCCAGTTACATTCATATGTGTGATATATGCTTTTCAGAAATGCAAATTAACCACAAACCTGCAGGAAATAAATCAAGACTGTAGAGCCAGGCTTATTCAGTTAAAATGGAAGGCTTCAGCCCAGCACAGCACCTGCTATCATCATTAGCAGTATTGCAGACACAACCACAGCCCTTCAGTAATGCAAGTTAACCACATCCTTGCCTATACTTGCAGCAGTAACTGAATAGAATTGTGTGCACCATGTGGTGCCTTACCACCTGCATGCTTCATGTCCAAAGTCCAATGGATGTCCATACATGGCGTCATGATAAATGAGCAATCCCTAGAGACCATATGCCTTCACCCTCATCCTCCTGGATCCTGCTGGGGTGAGGCCTCCCCCATTAGGCGTTCAGGTCTGCCTGTACAGCGGGGAGCTTCGTCACAGGAGAGGCTTTGAACCTGTGCGGCTTGGCGGGAATTGTCCGGCCAGGTGAGGGAAAAATAAAAATTCCTGCTTTCTTTAGCAGTAGTATAACCGCCTGTAGCAGTGAAGGTAAAAACAGAGAATGCGGGTATAGGGGAGGAGACCTACTTTTATAGTATAACCGGTCCTGATTGGGCAGGGGGGCGGAGCCTTCCCATACGTATATGCTGTCATGCTGTGTCAGGAAAGAGCATTTTTTGTACAAAGTTTAGACGAGTTTAGGAGAGTTTTATGTTTTTTTTGCCAATGAGCTCCAATCAGAAACGCGAATGAGAAGAAGTTTTTTTTTTCCTGCCTCTAAACGTTGTTCTCAAAAATATGCCTGTAAACGTCCTAATGTGTATGGACACCTAGGATAACATTGAGTTGCTTCTACAGTCAGAACACAAAACTCCTGTAGAAGCAACGTTTTTTATTCCAGTGTGCATGGAGCCTAAAAAAAAAGTCCCAGAACTTGTTTGAGCTTCAGGCGTTTTTGAACTTCTGGCTTCAGGCGTTTTGGAGTGGAGATGTGCCCCATATTCCTCTTTGTGTCCCTGACTTCCTAAAAAGATCCCTAGTGGAGAAGATTTTAAGCTTACCCCCAATGCCTCCTTGGGTCCCTGTCTTCCCGAGAAAATGTATAGCGTCCCCCAGTGTTTCCTAGTAGAGAAGATTACTGGTGTACCGCCAGTGTTTCTTAGTGGAGAAGATTCCTAGTGTACCCCCAATGCCTCCTTGTGTCCCTATCTTCCTGAGAAAATGTATAGCGTCCCCCAGTGTTTCCTAGTAGAGAAGATTACTGGTGTACCGCCAGTGTTTCTTAGGGGAGAAGATTCCTAGTGTACCCCCAATGCCTCCTTGTGTCCCTATCTTCCTGAGAAAATGTATAGCGTCCCCCAGTGTTTCCTAGTAGAGAAGATTACTGGTGTACCGCCAGTGTTTCTTAGTGGAGAAGATTCCTAGTGTACCCCCAATGCCTCCTTGTGTCCCTGTCTTCCTGAGAAAATGTATAGCGTCCCCCAGTGTTTCCTAGTAGAGAAGATTACTGGTGTACCGCCAGTGTTTCTTAGTGGAGAAGATTCCTAGTGTACCCCCAATGCCTCCTTGTGTCCCTGGCTTCCTTAAAAGATTCCTAGTGGAGAAGATTCCTAGTTTACCCCCATTGTTTCCTGGCTAAGAAGATTCCTATGCCTCCTCAGGTATAACGGTGGGCGGTCTGCCAGCAACTGGACTTGAGCGAACACCTGGATGTTCGGGTTCGGGCCCGAACCCGAACTTTGAAAAAAAAAGTTTGGGTTCGGGACCCAAACTTGACCCGAACGTGACCCTGAACCCAAACCCCATTGAAGTCAATGGGGACCCAGACTTTTGACTACTAAAATGTCTCTAAAAAACTAAGGGAAAGGGCTAGAGGGCTGCAAATGATAGCAAAATGTCAGGAAGAGCATGGCAAGTACTCTGAAAATAAATGTGGATAGGATAATAACTTAAAACAACATTAAAAAAATTGTGTTTTTTGAGTACAACAATAGAACAACACTAGCTAAATGGTTTATCTCACACCTACAGATATGGAGGAAACAATGCAAACACTGGAGGAAACACTGCACAATTTGTATTATTTCCCTAAATGGTTGTTTTTTGAATAGCACAATAGAAGAAAAGTATATAAAGGGTGTATCTCATAGTAATATATGCAGTCCTGGTGTAATATGCACAGTCCTGGTGTAATATGCAGAGATTCTCCTATATAATTCTCTCCCTATAGCAACAAGCAGGAACTTTTCCCTAAACTATAAGGCGGTGTACACACGACCGAGGTTCTCACTGGAAACCAGCGAGAACCTCGCTGGAAGCTGCATTCCAGCGAGGACCTCGGTCGTGTGTACGCTTTTGGCTCGCCCCGCCCGTCGGGAATCCCGTCGAGCGAAAAGAGAGCACGCTCTCTTTTTGCTCGACGGTCCGCCTGGATGAATGGCTGGTTGCCATTCCCGACGGGCGGGTCGCCGATTTCGACGGCCGGCAGAGAACCTCGACGGGCGGAACGATGTGTTCTGCCCGTCGAGGTTCTCTGCCGTGTGTACACGGCCTACGATGCAGATCTCACAGAAAGAAACAGTGCTGGTGTAGATTTCTGAAGCAGGATAAACCCTAACTCTCTCCCTCAATCAGCAGCAGCCTGTCCCTACCCTAGCTAAAGCAGACTGACGAGCTGTGCTGTGTGCCTCTATCTGATATAGAGGCTGGGTCACACGCTGGGTCACATGCTGCACTGGCCAATCACATCCATGCCATTAGTAGGCATGGCTATGATGTCTTCCTAGTCACAGTAGTAAAACAAATGTCGATTGGCTGCCGTTACATAGCCGAACTCCGAACCCAAACCCAAACTTTTTTACAATTATTCGGGTCCGGGTCCAAAAAAAAAACCAAAGTCCGTACCGAGCCCGAACTTTACAGTTCGGGTTTGCTCAGCCCTACCAGCAACCCAATGTGCACACAGTGTAGTTACTGAAAGATAGACCTTAAGTAGACAGAAGACAGCAGGACACAATACTTATCAGTGAAGCCTTCAGTCCTTTGCACTCTACCATGTAAATTCCTAGAACAAGTCACATATCTCCGCCATGATACACGTTCCATCATTCCACCCGGAGTCCTCACTGTTCAAACTGGAAGGTTGTAGTGAAGAGGAGAGCACCAGAGTGGTGAGTAAGGTAGGTATTACAGCTTATTCCTCTACCTCTAGATCCTTTAACTCTTGTATGTATGGGGCGGTCTGCAAGGGTATTGTTTTTTTTTAAACAATTTCAGACTTCAGCTTAATATTACATATTAGCAGGGCTTTTTTTCTGGGGGAACTTGGGGGAACTCAGTTCCACCACCTTTGGCTCAGACCCTTTGGTGCCCGCTCACCACAATCACTTGTGAACACAGAAGTCTGGTTTCTGTGTTTACAAGTGACTGCTTTGTAACCCCCTGAACTCTGCACACTGTATGTAATGCAATTCTGGTATTTAATGCCCCTTTAAGACCCTTTTACTGTTTGTGAAATCTGAACGGGTCGTGGTTGAGTTCCTGCACCTATTTTCTGAGAAAAAAAGCTCTGCATATTAGATTTCCAACACGTCACCTGAGATATAAGAACTGTCTTCTGATTTCTGTGCATCGGAGGTCGGAAACACCTGCCCAGACAGTTTTACATTCCCTTCCACTATTGATGGCTCTGGGCCAGAGATTGTTACACCTTCCAGGGGGTGATAATACACGTTTTAGGAAAACAATGGTGTGACATTGGCTCAGGCGAGACATACATGTGATGCGAGTGCTGAAGAAAATAAATACGCAATGTTTGTATTGTTGTGACGTCACCGTCCTTTGTTTGCTCTGCTTGTGGAGATATTAATTTCTGTATATGTTGCTGTGGTTTGCTGAGTCATTTGTGATAACTCAGGGAAATGTTTTGAAAGCTTTGATGGTGGCCTTCACAACCAAACCGACATTCTATGCCTAAAGAGGACCAGTCACAACTGCGATAATGCAAAAAAAAAAAAAAAGAATATTTAGACTTAACCACTTGACCTCTGGAAGGTTTTACTTCATATCCAAGCCATTTTTTTTGCTATTCAGCACTTTGCTATTTTAACTGACAATTGGGTGGTCATGCAACACTGAATCCAAATGAATTTTATATCATTTTACACAAATGCAGCTTTTCTTTGGTGCTATTTGATTACCGCTGGGGGGAACCCAAGACGGCAGGAAGGTGGACCATAATAAAGGGTCCCGCAATGGGAATAAAAGCTCCTGGGTTGGGGGCCTTCGTGGTTTCTTGCACCGGGGTTCTGAAGGTTCTTGTTACACCTCTGCCACCAGGCTCTTTCTACCGAGGGAGATGTAGACTCACACCACCACAGGACAGCTGGACTCTTTCCTACCAACTTTCTCCTAACTCTCTCCAGTGAGCTTCTCCAGACCCAACTTGATTCCCAGGCTTAAGCTTCCAAATAGATCCACAGCAAAGTCTAGCTGGGACCCCGGTGTCAATGGCTTCTTTCCAGACTAAAGGGGTCTCCTCCTGCAGGACTGGACCCAGGAATACTCCCCTGATGCTCAGGCCTCAGACTATGTTTTTTCACCACGTACTAGACACACCTCCCCAGGGATTGATTGGAGTCCCATAAATAATAGACATGTGCACACTATTTTGTTTCGGGAATTTTGTTTTCCTCCAAAACATTTTTTATTTAGTTACTCCCAAAGTTTGTTTTTATTTATTTTGTTTTGTTAAAAAATGCATTCGCCTGAAAATCCGAATTAAATAAAGTCAAATCTGTCATTGAAGGCTTATGGTGTCTGTCGAATGTTCTAAGAAGATTCGGCGAAGCAGCTAAACTGTATGACGCCGCAATCGTACATCTCTGGTTAAATGCTCCGCCCACAAGCTATAGTAGAATTCCAATGTTGTATGACACTAGTAATAATTATATTTATCAATTAATATTATTACTAGTCAACCAACATTAGAATTCTTCTATAGCCTATGGGCGGAGCATTTGACCATACATGTCCGTTCGCTGCTCCATCTAATCTTCATGTCTCTATAATGTCGAATCTTTTCTCTCTATGTCTACGCTCTCTCGTCCCCCCCTCTTTTCCTCCGGCCGGCCAGGTTGCGTGCTCGGATAATGGGTCTGGTGTGGATTTTTGGGGGGAACTCCACGCCATTTCCACGCCAAAAAAAATCGCAATAATCGACTGGTTTGCGCAAAAGTTATAGCGCCTACAAAATAAGGGACATAATTATTATTTTTTATTATTTTTTTTTTTACTAGTAATGGCGGCGATCTGCGATTTTTATTGCGACTGCGACATCATGGCGGACACATCGGACACTTTTGACACATTTTTGGCACCATTCACATTTATACTGCAATCAGTGCTATAAATATGCACTATTACTGTATAAATGTGACTGGCAGGGAAGGGTTTAACACTAGGGGGTGAGGAAGGGGTTAATGTGTATCCTGTATAGTGTTCTAACTGTGGGGGGGAGGGGGGGTGACTGGGGGGGTGACCGATCTGTGTCCCTATGTACTAGGAACACAGATCGGTCTGCTCTCTCCCTGACAGGACGCTGTCATTGTGAGAGCCGGCAATGAGAGATGATCTCATATGTTTACATATGAGATCATCTCTCATTTGCTGCACAGATCGCATCGCAAACGGCCACTCTGATTGGCCGTTCGCGGCGATCTGTGATTGGCTGTGTCCAAGGGACACGGCCAGTACACAAGTTCCCCGCTGCGCGCTCGGGAGTGCGCGCTGGGAGCACAGAAAGAGGCTGCCGTGAAAACACGGCAGCCCAGAGATTTAGAACCACCCTGCGGCCGCATATAGTCGTACAGCCGTAGGGAAGTGGTTAAATTACTTTTTTTCCTTTAGAAATTACTTTTTGTGCAGAGACAGTTCTAAGTACGGGAAACATGCGCTGCTTCACAGGCATACTATACACCCCCCCAGGTATGAAATTTAAAGGAATATTTAACTTTTATTGTTTCACTTTAAGCATTATTAAAATTCACTGCTCCCAAAAAAACGTCTGCGAACACCCCAAATTGTTTGTTGTTCGCCGAACCGGCAAACAGGCAATGTTTGAGTCGAACATGATTTTGACTCGAACTCGAAGCTCATCCCTACCCCCTACTACCCACACATTAGGAGAATGAGGAAGTGAAGATGGACCAGATGATAACCAAGCTTTGACCATCAAGTTTTTGTACTCTCCTTGTATTTCAGCCAATCAGATGTGCTTTTTAGACTGATAACATTTACATTATAGTGACGTATGCTTTATCGTACTGTGTGTAAAATAGCTTGGCACTGCCTGTAATAAACAGAGATAAGGAAGTAGCTGGACTGCACAGGCGTGTCAGTGTGTTACTCCCAGCGTGCACGCATATCTAAACTTTACAATTCTTGAACCCCTTTGAGGTTCAGAACCATCACAGCAGCACTGCCCTATACCGTATGTACATATTGTGAGGGGGTTAGCCCGGCAGCAGGTGTGTGTGACCCCCTGGGAGGGTTCAGCACACAAAAAAAATTAGGCACAGCAGACAGTGGTAGGAGGAAAACACAAAAGGTGCGGTTTTATTTGAACTATATACAAAAAGAAATATGACAGAAAATAAAAGAAATACAAAAATAAATCCTGGTCAACTTGACCTGCTCACTATACACGCTGGTGTCCCTAACTACCAACTGGGTACAGCCTTCTGCTGCGCCAGTCCCTGACTCCCTGCTGTTTAAATCTCTTAGCAATAGCCACACAGTCTTGGTCTCACTGCACAGACATCACACTCCCCAGACTATCCACACAGATCTGGTTCCAGGTTGGAGCCTCTCTCTTAGCTCCAACCTAACGAGCCCACCTGATTCAGCTGGGCTCATCAAGTCCTCCCAGCAGGACTCCCAACACTCCCCCTAAAGGTACAAACTAGCATAAATCCTGAACCTAGGAGATATATATACGGCATCTTGGATGCAACCAGGGGATTTAACCTGCCTACTGTCACAATATGCAAAAGAATAACAGGGCATATTTGAGCATTTTGAATAATTAAACATTCATTATTTTCATTTTTAATATATAACCAATCATCAACATTTGGCATCTAAAAAAATAAATATAATAAAACTCAGTAATCACCATTATAACCGTCCAAAGTTCAACTAGTGCTTGAGCTGGCCAATGGCCAAAATGTGTTGGAAAGGTTAGGGCTCCTTTGGTGGGTTGGGAAGGTTGGGCCTCTTATGGTGGGTTGGAAAGGTTGGGCCTCATATGGTGTGTTGGGAAGGTTGGGCCTCATATGGTGTGTTGGAAAGGTTGGGCCTCTTATGGTGGGTTGGGAAGGTTGGGCCTCATATGGTATGTTGGGAAGGTTGGGCCTCATATGGCGTGTTGGGAAGTTTGGGCCTCTTATGGTGTGTTGGGAAGGTTGGGCCTCATATGGCATGTTGGGAAGGTTGGGCCTCATATGGCATGTTGGGATGGTTGGGCCTCTTATGGTGGGTTGGGAAGGTTGGGCCTCTTATGGTGGGTTGGGAAGGTTGGGCCTCATATGGTGTGTTGGGAAGGTTGGGCCTCATATGGAGTGTTGGAAAGGTTGGGCCTCATATGGAGTGTTGGAAAGGTTGGGCCTCATATGGAGTGTTGGAAAGGTTGGGCCTCATATGGCATGTTGGGAAGGTTGGGCCTCATATGGCGTGTTGGGAAGGTTGGGCCTCTTATGGTGTTTTGGGAAGGTTGGGCCTCATATGGCGTGTTGGGAAGGTTGGGCCTCTTATGGTGGGTTGTGAAGGTTGGGCCTCTTATGGTGGGTTGGGAAGGTTGGGCCTCTTATGGTGGGTTGAGAAGGTTGGGCCTCATATGGTTTGGTTGGGAAGGTTGGGCCTCATACGGTGGGTTGGGAAGGTTGGGCCTCATATAGTGTGTTGGAAAGGTTGGGCCTCATATAGTGTGTTGGAAAGGTTTGCGCCTCAAATGGTGGGTTGGGAAAGTTGGCCCTCATATGGTGGGTTGGGAAGGTTGGCCCTCATATGGTGGGTTGGGAAAGTTGGCCCTCATATGGTGGGTTGGGAAGGTTGGGCCTCCTATGGTGGGTTGGGAAGGTTGGGCCTCTTATGGTGGGTTGGGAAGGTTGGGCCTCTTATGGTGGGTTGGGAAGGTTGGGCCTCTTATCGTGGGTTGGGAAGGTTGGGCCTCATATATTGTGTTGGGAAGGTTGGGCCTCATATATTGTGTTGGGAAGGTTGGGCCTCATATGGTAGGTTGGGAAGGTTGGGCCTCATATGGTGGGTTAGGAAGGTTGGGCCTCATACGGTGGGTTGGGAAGCTTGGGCCTCATATATTGGGTTAGGAAGGTTGGGCCTCATATGGTGGGTTGGGTGTGTTGGACTTAATTTCCTTGAAAATTATTATCACAATGCCACCAGGTAAAGCACAAAATGTCCACAGCCAACAATGTGGACATAGATGTATCCAGGATCTCCCCATTATTTTCAGCTTGTTCGTATTTTTAAATTAAACAGTGATAATTAAAAAAAAAAAAAAAAAATCACAGCTTTTTCGCCATCAGTTCCACAGCCAATGTCCTTCACCTTTGCATCAGAAATAAAGTTAGTACCAGAAGCAGGGATGCAATCAAAACAGACATAGATGAAGCGGAAGGAGGGTTTCCATTAATCTGGATCCAGTCATAATAATAAGGGACATAAGTGTAAACTCCGGGCCGGTTAGGTGCGGCACATCCCTCTCCCCAGCTGATGATGCCAGCCTGGTACCAGCGACCATTAACGTTACAGACTAGAGGACCTCCAGAGTCTCCCTGCAAAAGAAAAATGAAAATCATCAGCTGGTTTGATATTAAAATGAACACAACTGGAGCTAGATCGCCGAAAGAGCGTTTTCTTCGAATTTGGATGCCTTCCCCCCTCCGGTGTCACATTTGGCACCTTTCAGGGGGAGGGAGGTGCAGATACCTGTCTGAGACAGGTATTTGCACCACTTCCGGGTTCTGAATCCCGCGGGAGTCCAGCCTTGTCACGTCACCCATCCCCCCCCCCCCGGTCTTCTGGGAAACACTGTTCCCGGGAGAGAGCAGGGACCAGTGACGGCACGCCGCGTTCCTCACGCATGTGCAGTAGGGAATCGGGCAGTGAAGCCGCAAGGCTTCACTGCCTGATTCCCTCACCAAGGATGGCGGAAGCAGCTGAGGACCGAGAGATTGCTCAGCCTCGTCTGCTGACATTGCGGGCGCGCTGGACAGGTAAGTGTCCATTTTTTTAAAGTCAGCAGCTGCAGTATTTGTAGCTGCTGGCTTTAAAAAAAAAAAAAAAAACGCTAAAAACATGAGGGGTGTGAATAGGGTTCAGGAGCAGTGGTGCTGTGTCCATAAAGGGGGGGGAGGAGCTCCGCCCCCTCTCTCCTGCTCACCCCCCCCTCTCTTGTCACTCACCATAGATAGATTCATGCATTGCATGAATCTGTCTATGGTCGCCGCTGCCACCTCCTATTCAAGTGCCCGGCCCCTTGTCGGGCGCCGGGTATATGAATTACAGAGGCGGCTTTTGTATGAAATCGCCTGATTAGAGCAGTAGGCCCTAATAGGCTTCTTGATTAGGGCCGCGGGCTCTAACAGGCTTCCAAAAGGGTAAGCAGCGGGCGCAACACTGTGTGTTCGCTGCTTACTCAGTGGTATGTTAGGGAAGCTTCCCTAACACTGACCCGCCTCCCAGCCAATCAGGTTGCCGGGTATGTTACCGGCCATCTGATTGGCTGAAACGACAGGTGCTGTGATTGGATCCCGCCTATCAGGCTTAA
The DNA here is from genome assembly GCA_029574335.1 of Rana kukunoris. Taxonomy (NCBI): domain Eukaryota; kingdom Metazoa; phylum Chordata; class Amphibia; order Anura; family Ranidae; genus Rana; species Rana kukunoris. The sequence goes on from CM056054.1 coordinate 6,340,775, forward strand.
GAGATATTTGCAAAAAAGTGCAGCACCGATGTCTACGGCACATGCACCGCAGACATCAGGCGCAGGCGCACCGAGCGTGACGCTGCTAACGGCATCATGCCGGGAGTGACGTCATCGCGGCCCCCGGGCCAGTCGCAGCGCCGGAGCAGCGAAGCCCGGATGTCACTCTGGGTATCATGGCGACGTCGGAGGAGGCGAACGAGGACCGCTGCGGGGGCTTCAATCTCAGGTAAGTAATTCATAATGAGCTAGAATTATTAACCCACCTGGCAGGAATCTTTTTTTCCAGTCTCGTACCCGGCACAGATCTGGTCACTGGGGACAATGACTGCGCTGGCATCGGAGTCGGCACCAATGTGGTACATCGCATTACATTTACTGTTGCTGATAATTGGCACCGTCAACTGCTGGAGGGTTTTTGGAGATAACAGCGGCTCTGCGGAAACAAAGTCACCATAAAACTCTGTTCTCAGTTCAATGAAAACCAACATGCAACCACAGAAGAAGATAAAGACGAGTTATTATTGTTATCTATTGCCATAGGGTTCAGATGTGTATTTGTGTGGGAACCTGGGCACAGACTATGCATTCTAAAGTGTTAAAGTGGTTGTAACCCCTAAAAAAAAAGATCCTGCTCCTTTAAAGTATAATAAACACCATAGTGCTTTGACGGTGTCATTTGTCCCTTTCTATGCTGTAAAATACCAGTTTGATCCTACCTGTTCTTGTGTCCCTCTATGTGTACTGACCACAGAAATCACTGCTGCTGAGCCACCATTTTATTCAAAGTTCACAAAAGGGGGCTTCCACATTTTAATAAGCCTCACGCCCGCAGACCCCCATGACCATCGGCCATGGTTGTGGGGATGAGGCCCTTGTCCCCACCGACGTTGGGACAAGGTGCTCTGCCCTCCTTCCCCAAAGCACCTACCCCCCATGTTGAGGGCACGTGGCCTGGTATTGTTCAATAGGGGGGGCTGCTGTCTCGTCACCCCTTTTCCTGACCTGCCATGCTGCATGCCTGGATAAGGGTCTGGTATGGATTTTGGCATGGGGTTCCCTCTAAAATCCAAAAGCCGGTGCCGGAAATTGCAACTGCGAGTCATTTAAAATGGGATTTTACTTTAAAAAATACCTTATTTCAGAGCACCGATGTGCGCTTGCGTGACCTCCCGCTGCTCTCCTCTCGTCTGAAGTCAGAAGGGAATCTCAGCCCCTCCCACAGTAGTCCCCAGATCGGGGAAGATACCGGTATCGGCGCAACCCTATTTAAAACCATTTAACACTGGCAGGGGTGCTTACAATGATTTTATTTATTCATGTACAACCTATACATTGGAACCTTGGATTACGAGCATAATCCATTCCAGGAGAATTCTCGTAATTCAAAGTACTCACCTATCACAGCAAATTCCCCCATTGAAGTCAATGGAAACGAAAATAATTTGTTTCCGCAGTGACTTCAATAAGATGCAGCCAGAGTTGGGGGGGGCGCCGAAGAGCCATGGAAACACACATAAAGGCCAGAGGACGTCTCGGCTGCCCTTGAGAAAGGCTCAGGAACGGAGTATTTCCAAATCTTTCCGAGCATTTCCGAACGGCTCGGCTTGGCTCCAGCGCCTCCCGACCTCAGGCCAAATGCGGTACTGCAGACAGTGACATGCACACTGTGCGTGTCACTGTGCCTTTTAATTGTTGCCACTGTACCCATTGTCACCACTGTGCCCATTGATGCCACTGTGCCCTTTGTCGCCTCTGTGCCCTGTAAAATGCACTTACCTTAGTCCTTCCACATCCCTCGATGTCCTCTCCCGCTTTGGTGACACTTCAGCCAATCAGGTTACCGATAATCAGAATCGGCAAAACCTAATTGGCTGAGACGGCCGTCAGTCTTATCCAAGGAACGCACCCAACCCCCGTACGTTCCGAGGATAAGCTTCCGGGAGACGAGGGCTGTACTCGGAAAGCCGCTGGCACTGATAGGCACTTCTGCAAAGCCAACCAGCTGCCGTTATTCAGGTGGCTGGCGCTTAAGGTCCAGCCACCTGAATAGACCCTCTGGCGGTGCGGAGCCAGAGGGGGCGGCGCTCCAGCACCCTCTATAGACGGACCGCCACTGAAATCTGCTAATACATTTAACACTCCCCTTGACTGGCAATGCTTCTCTGCCCCTGTATTCTTTCATCCAAAGTGGGGGTGCTCTAATAAAGGAGGCGTTTTACTGGCCAGATCACCAGGTGAAAACAAAGGGAAGAAAGCCTTAAAAACATTAAACAAATGCAGCCACCATATGTGATGATTGGTAAGCTGCAATAGATTCCATTTTTGGTTGAACATTGCTTTAACCACTTAAGGACCGCCGCATGTACATTTACGTCGGCAGAATGGCACCGACAGGCACATCAACGTATATATACGTTGGTGCCTTGGGGGGGATCGGGGGTCCGATCGGACCCCCCCCCCCCAGTACACGCGCGGCTGCAGGAGCGATCCGACAAGTGGGGGCGGCTATCCGTTTTCATCCGCCCCCTCCGGATCGCTCCCAGCCAATGCGCGCGCCCGCCTGACCTGTCACTTCCTCCTCCTGTGTAAACACAGGAAGGAGGAAGCGACGTGATCTCTCCCTCGGCGTTTGTTTCAAGCGCCGCTGAGGAGAGATCACTACAGAACAAGTAAGTCCTGCACCAAACAGCACACTGACACACAGACACAAACACATTTAACCCCCGCGATCGCCCCCCCCCCCTCCCCCTGTCACAGTGTCACTGAATGCAGTAATCATACATGTATGATTACTGTATTTAGTGTCAGTGTGACAGACAGTGTGACAGTCAGTCAGTGTTAGTGTCAGGGTAGCCCCCCCCACCCCCCCAATAAAGTTTTAACCCCTTGATCACTGCCCTAGTTAACCCTTTCACTCCCTATTGCCAGCGTCACTAAGCGATCATTTTTCTGATCGCTGTATTAGTGTCGCTGTTCCCGCTAGGTAGCTAATTTTTTTTTAATGCGATTTTTTTTTTACTAAAGACATGTGGCTAAATAAATTTTGGCCTAAATGTTTGACTAAAATTTAGTTTATTGGTTTTTTATTATAACAAAAAGTAAAAAATATTGATTTTTTTTCAAAAATGTCGCTCTATTTTTGTATATAGCGCAAAAAATAAAAATCGCAGAGGCGATCAAATACCACCAAAAGAAAGCTCTATTTGTGGGAAAAAAAGGACGCGAATTTTGTTTGGGAGCCACGTCGCACGACCGCGCAATTGTCTGTTAAAGCGACGCAGTGCCGAATCGCAAAAACCCCTTGGGTCATTTGCCAGCGTATTGGTCCGGGTCTTAAGTGGTTAAGGTTTGATATCACCATCGAAATTTGGAAATACTGAAAGTTTATGTTAAACTTGACCTGTCGGTGTCCTTACCGCCACTCCCCATGTTACCCCATCCGGTCACGGTGCAGGTCTTGCCCTCTGGGAAGTCCATGGATGATGGTGGCACGCACACGGGCATAATGTACTCGGTATAAGTGATGGGGTCAGAGAGTTTGATCAACGCGATGTCTCCGGGGGTCCCGTCCCCATTCCACTGAGAGTCCACGGTGATACTCTGAACATTGGATATAATCTGGTGAGGACTGGGGTTCAGCAGCTGGTACGCCCCCAGAACAACCGTGTAGTCTGATGGGTTTTTCGAACTAAACGGGACAAAAGAACAGAAACCTTGAAACATTTCAGCTACTTACTTACTATAAACTTACTATACTTACTTTAACCACTTAAGGACCGAGCCTGTATTACAGACTTGTTGTTTACAAGATTAAAACAGTTTTTTTTTTTGCTAGAAAATTACTTAGAACCCCCAAACATTATATATATTTTTTCGAATAACCTAGAGAATAAAATGGCGGTCATTGCAATACTTTTTGTCACGCCGTATTTGCGCAGCGGTCTTACAAGCGCACTTTTTTGGGAAAAAATTTGCCACAGACTTCTATTACATCTCATGGGTGTGGTGTACTTTCTGAAAGTTCACCAAAGCTTCAGCATTTTCCTCTTTCAACTTCTGCTGTCATTGCTCTCTAGGCTGCTAGAAAAGTCCCAGGAAAGTTGTCTTGGTACCACTCTAGCTGGGACAGGAGCCAGTGCTACAGAGGGTGCATTGGCTTATGCGATTCCTGCCCACTCCATGTCTGCCTGCTTCCTCGATGCACTCTGATGCTCTGTGATGGCAGGTTGGCAACCCGTAGATCACCATCTGGGCTTGCTGTCGCCTTCCCAGAGAATGGGCATCCACTTCCCCCGGTTTGGAGTTGTGGGCCACTTTAGTGGGCTCTGCGGGCCACCGGTTGAGCACCCCTGATTTAGAGCCTAAGGCGGCGTACACACGTACGAGAACCTCGACGGGCAGAACACATCGTTCTGCCCGTCGAGGTTCTCGGCCGGCCGTCGAAATCGGCGACCCGCCCGTCGGGAATGGAAACCAGCCATTCATCCCGACGGGCCGTCGAGCAAATAGAGAGCCTGCTCTCTATTCGCTCAACGGGATTTCCGACGGGCGGGGCGAGCCAGGAGCGTACACACGCCCGAGGTCCTCGCTGGAATTCAGCTCCCAGCGAGGTTCTCGCTGGTTTCTAGCGAGAACCTCGGTCGTGTGTACGCCGCCTCAGGCTCTAATCATGTGCTTCAAAAAAGAAAAAAAACCTTGGTATTCCATGCGTCCAGCATGTCGATTAGATGTCGGGCGCATGGATTAGGGGGGTGGGGCCCCTAATAGAAGGGCCGCTACTTTTGGGCACATTCCAGGGATCCATGAAAGCTGCTGGACCACTTCCATCTGAAAGCCAATACTCGACTTGTGAGATGTACATAATACTTGCTTTGATCTGTATCGATGAAGGTGACTATTTCAAAACATTTCGTGGTGTTCATCACAAGCTTATCACGAGCAACTGGAAATGTTTATTTTATTTTTTCCTACACAAGCGTGAACTTCCCTATATACAGTATATGTACAACGACTTACTTTTCGAAGCAATGGGTAGCACACAGTACGGTTTGGTTGGAGATCAGGGAGCCCCCACAAATATGGGCGCCGTCTTGTTGCAGACTGACCTGCCAGGGCCAAGCTCCTTCAGTTGCATCCGTACCACCAACTATCCGACTGCTGATGACTGGCGTGCCACAGTCAGAGACCACAGATGTGGAAAACTCTGAAAAATAATACACATAATTAGAGATGAATGAATCAGGTAGGTTCAAATCCCAGACCTTTAGGTAGTCATAATTATAACAAGATGCATGAATCTATCTATTGGTGATAGGGCAGTGCAGGAGAGAGGGGGCGGTGCTCCTGTGCCATTTATAGATGCACCGCCACTGACCAATTGTTCGTTGTACTGGGCATCCCATATACTCCTATCTCCAGGGGAGGGCTGGGCCAGGGGGCAGGGTGACAATTGCCTTTCAGGCCGCTCAAAATTATGTTCAAAATTGGCCGGCAGCCTCTGCCCACTACCATTTCTTTTTTATTCTGCTCTAGGAAGTCGGGCCGGGGGCATGACCACAACGGCTTACCCTAGCTTTTTCATTCCGGGAGTTGTAGTCCACGCTCATGCTCCCGGTGGGTGGAAATCAGAGCAGCGCAGTAGAAACTACAACTCCCTGGGCCCGGATTCTTGGAAGCAGGCAGAGGCAGTGTGTGCCAGGGAGTCGGGACGCATGGCGGCAGGGCTAGGCGCTGGCTGCAACTGCAGTCACCAGGACCAGGAGCATTACCCCCCAGGAGGCTGTGGTGTGCAAGGACCTGCTGAGCTGAGATCACTGAGGTGAGAGAGCCTGACACCCCTAGCTGACCCCCCATGTCCCCCCCATACACCCCATGTAACCTGCCCCAGTGATCAGGCTGCATTGAGGGGCACTGGAGTTGGCTGCACTGATGGGCACCGGTGAGGCTGCATTGAAAAACCAGGTTGGCCTTGGATAGTAAGCTGATTCGGCGGTTCAATGGGCCACTTGACTGGACTTGCCCCACATGCCTAAGGCTGCCAGCCCTCCCCTGCCTATCTCTATCCAAGTTCAAATCCCTCAGTGAAATACCGCGTTTCCCCGAAAATAAGACCGTGTCTAATATTAATTCTGGCTACAAAAAAGAATACAAGGGCTTATTTTCAGGTGGTGTCTTATTTATTTACGGTATGTACACAAAAGTTTCTCCCCCTGTCATCTCTGGAGTCAGCCTTGTGAAAATCTGTAATCCCAAAAATAAACCTTATAAAATAATGTAATTCATTCTATAAAAAGATGATATGATGTGCAGTGTGTCTCCTTCTGTAACATTATTGTGGAAAATACCTAATTTACAGTGCCACTGGCCGCTCACGTGACCCGCCGGAGCTCTTCTTCCCCACTCTGAGTACTGCAGTGGGAGGGGCTGCTGACATCAGCCGGGAGGAGAGGAGAAGAGCTTTGGCGGGTCACGTGAGTGACCAGCAGTGCTGTAAATAAGGTATTTTCCACAATAAATTTACACAAGGAGACACACATTATATAACCTTTTTACAGAACGGATTACATGTTTTTACAAGGACTTTAACTAGAGCTTATTTTTGGGGTAGGGCTTATAATGCAGCCATCCCAGAAACTCAAGCTAGGTCTTATTTTTGGGTTAGGGCTTATTTTCGGGGGAAACAGGGTACCAAAACAAGCATATGGACTGTTCATGGTCTCCAAGGTGAATAGGATGTGAATGCCGGGCTGGGCAGGGTCACAGGTGTGCCAAAACTTTCAGCATATCCTTTAGCAGCCGCTAGCGATAGTCACAAGTGAGTCTGGCAGGCTGGTTGTACCTAAGCGGATCGATCGAGCCATTCCCACACACAGTTCCTGCTGAACTAGCCAAGATTGGAACCGTCTACGGCCAGCCTAACTATTATAAAGTTTAAGCAGGAAATTAGTTGTCGGTAGTTGGCCGGCTCATTGTGCGGCCAGGATAACCTCCATTGTCACATATCACATTTCATATATATTATGTGGGATATAAGAATTGTCCTGTGCTACATTCTATGAGCAGAGGTCAGGAAACCGGTCTGGGCAGTTTCATGTTTCCTCCCGGTATCGATGGCTCTGGAGTAGAGATCGTTTTTATTGGATGAAAACCATAAAAGTGGCGGGAAAGTTTCCTTATCAGTGTGGCAGTAGATTACACCAATGACTAGTTTTATGAAGGAGGTCCAACCTAAAGTGGACCTTCACCCTCTATATGAATTTCCTTCCTCTCCACCCCTCCTCCCACCTGCGTCACAAATCGGGCATTATTTATTTATTTTCATTGGCCCCCGCCCCTCAATGCACATCATTCGTTTAGTTGAAGTGACGTTCCATCCCCGCCATCTTGCTACACCCCTCACTCCACCACAGTAAGGATACACTGAGAAGGGGGAAAGCAGACATCTTGCTACACCCCTCACTCCACCACAGTAAGGATACACTGAGAAGGGGGCAAGCGGACATCTTGCTACACCCCTCACTTCTCCACAGTAAGAATACACTGAGAAGGGGGAAAGTGGACATCTTGCTACACCCCTCACTCCTCCACAGTAAGGATACACTGAGAAGGGGGAAAGCGGACATCTTGCTACACTCCGCACTCCACCACAGTAAGGATACACTGAGAAGGGGGCAAGCGGACATCTTGCTACACCCCTCACTTCTCCACAGTAAGAATACACTGAGAAGGGGGAAAGCGGACATCTTGCTACACCCCTCACTCCTCCACAGTATGGATACACTGAGAAGGGGGAAAGCAGACATCTTGCTACACTCCGCACTCCTCCACAGTAAGGATACACTGAGAAGGGGGAAAGCGGACATCTTTCTACACCCGGCACTCCACCACAGTATGGATACACTGAGAAGGGGGCAAACGGACATCTTGCTACACCCCACACTCCTACACAGTAAGGATACACTGAAAAGGGGGCATGCGGACATCTTGCTACACCCCACACTCCTCCACAGTAAGGATACACTGAGAAGGGGGCAAGAGGACATCTTGCTACACCCCGCACTCCTCCACAGTGAGGATACACAGAGAAGGGGCAATTGGACATCTTTCTACACCCCTCACTCCTCCACAGTAAGGATACACTGAGAAGGGGGAAAGCGGACATCTTGCTACACCCCACACTCCTCCAAAGTAAGGATACAATGAGAAGGGGGCAAGCGGACATCTTGTTACACCCACCGGCTGAACACGGAAGAGCTGATGGGTCTCTCGATCGCGTCATAAGTAAGATGGCAGCATGGAACCCAGCGGGGTCTTCGGGCAGAAGGATGTCAGCGGGACAGCGCTGGATCCGGTGGCTGGGTAAGTATCCAAACTATGCCTCAAACAACAAGAGGTAAGTGGGGGCAGAGAACAGAATAGGCGGGGGGTACACTGAAGGTCCTCTTTTACTCTTCTCTGTACCACTCTGTTATAGTATATCAGGCAAAATCTGCAGGATGATGGCTTTTCTCATTAAAGCCTACAGCCCTCGTGCCCAACACATGTGGGGCCCACAGGTTACTGGGCACCATACAGGTGGCAGAGTGGCAGCAGGCTTCCCAGACACTGGAATCCATTTTTAATTTACCAGTGGCTTGTGGTATTGTTTTTGGGGTGGGCAGCAAACATGCACCAGCAGCCACCCCTCCTGGTCAGTGTCGGGTCACCTGCACCGACCCCCCTCTCCCCCTGGAGGGGGGTTGGTGCGGGTGACCGGTCGGTGTCACCAGCCCCGCACTTGCCCCATCCTAGGTTGCAGGCAGCGCTTCCTCTGAGCGATGGCCGGCGGCTTCCCCTGCGTCTCCTTTACATCACGGCGGCTTCCGCCATATGTCTCCTCCCACCTCCTCCTAAGCGGCCAATAGGATCACTTCTCCTTTCGGCCAATTTGGTGACGGGTCTCAGGACGCGCTTCCTGATTGACCGGGAGGAGAATCAGGAAGACAATAATTAAAATTAATTTGATATTGTCTTACAATTGGGTGGGCTTGGGGCACAGTGCTCTGCGCCCCGAGCCCACCCTTTTTTAAATCCAATTGGAGCCTCTGGCTCTAATCACGTGCTTCAAAAAAAAAAACTCTTTGGAATCCATGTGTCCGGTGCCCTGCATGTAGACAAGGGGGCCAGACATGGATGGGGGGGCGGCGCCTGTCCCCCTGCATTATGGGCCGCCACTGCATTTAACCATCTTACAGATCAAATGCACAAAACTTTACTCTTCAAATGGTTGTGTGCAATTTCCAATTTGATTGGAGGTCTCTTTAGGAGTTTATGCCAATTTGTCCAATGCCTGCTCTATGAACAAACACCTTAAGCCTCATACACACAACTGACAGCTCAGGTCGGAGCCGCTGTACTAACAAGCTGATGTTAGTACAGTGATCTCCCCCGCTGAGCTATAGTGGTTCTGACAGGCGGAAGCCCCCCTCCCCCCCGCGCACTAGAACCCTCCAGTCACTCTCAGCCATTGGTTGGCTTCTGACGAAGACTCATGACCGAAAAAGATCTGCCGGCTGGCTGCTGTACACACGGGCCGAATGTCGGCTGGTTTCTATTGAACCGTCCGGTGAAAGCCGATATTCAACCCGTGTGTACAAGGCTTTCGAGTTTCGTAAACAATAGTACAAGGACACTGTGTACCATTGTGTGGATAGTTTGTGCTACACAACGCCCAAATTCCAGACCTTCACCTACTTACCACACTCTAGTCACGCTGCTTCAAGGAATTTCAAAGAATGCCTTGAAAAACTATTCATACCCCTTAATATTTTCCACATTTTGTCATGTTACAACCAAAACCATGAATGTATTTTATTGGGATTTTATGTGATAGAGTCTATCAGCACAGGGATGGTGGGAACCCCTCATAATGGGCACAGCAGGTGTACAGACCCGGGAACTCAGCACAGGGATGGTGGGAACCCCTCATAATGGGCACAGCAGGTGTACAGACCCAGGAACTCAGCACAGGGATGGTGGGAACCCCTCATAATGGGCACAGCAGGTGTACAGACCCAGGAACTCAGCACAGGGATGGGGGGAACTCCTCATAATGGGCACAGCAGGTGTACAGACCCGAGAACTCAGCACAGGGATGGTGGGAACCCCTCATAATGGGCACAGCGGGTGTACAGACCGGAACTCAGCACAGGGATGGTGGGAACCCATCACAACAGGCACAGCAGGGGGTACAGACCAGGGAACTAAGCACAGGAATGATGGGTACAGCATTTGTGCAGATCAGGGGATGGTGGGAACCCCTCATAATGGGCACAGCAGGTGTACAGACCCAGGAACTCAGCACAGGGATGGGGGGAACTCCTCATAATGGGCACAGCAGGTGTACAGACCCGAGAACTCAGCACAGGGATGGTGGGAACCCCTCATAATGGGCACAGCAGGTGTACAGACCGGAACTCAGCACAGGGATGGTGGGAACCCATCACAACAGGCACAGCAGGGGGTACAGACCAGGGAACTAAGCACAGGAATGATGGGTACAGCATTTGTGCAGATCAGGGGATGGTGGGAACCCCTCATAATGGGCACAGCAGGCGTACAGACCCAGGAACTCAGCACAGGGATGGTGGGAACTTCTCATAATGAGCACAGTATGTCTACAGACCGGAACTCAGCACAGGGATGGTGGGAACCCCTCATAATGGGCACAGCGGGTGTACAGACCCGGGAACTCAGCACAGGGATGGAGGGAACCCCTCATAATGGGCACAGCGGGTGTACAGACCCGGGAACTCAGCACAGGGATGGTGGGAACCCCTCATAATGGGCACAGCGGGTGTACAGACCCAGGAACTCAGCACAGGGATGGTGGGAACCCCTCATAATGGGCACAGCGGGTGTACAGACCCGGGAACTCAGCACAGGGATGGTGGGAACCCCTCATAATGGGCACAGCGGGTGTACAGACCCAGGAACTCAGCACAGGGATGGTGGGAACTCCTCATAATGGGCACAGCAGGTGTACAGACCTGGGAACTCAGCACAGGGATGGTGGGAATCCCTCATAATGGGGCACAGCGGGTGTACAGACCCGGGAACTCAGCACAGGGATGGTGGGAACCCCTCATAATGGGCACAGCAGGTGTACAGACCCGGGAACTCAACACAGGGATGGTGGGAACCCCTCATAATGGGCACAGCAGGTGTACAGACCCAGGAACTCAGCACAGGGATGGTGGGAACCCCTCATAATGGGCACAGCAGGTGTACAGACCCGGGAACTCAGCACAGGGATGGTGGGAACCCCTCATAATGGGCACAGCAGGTGTACAGACCCGGGAACTCAGCACAGGGATGGTGGGAACCCTTATAATGGGCACAGCAGGTGTACAGACCCAGGAACTCAGCATAGGGATGGTGGGAACCCCTCATAATGGGCACAGCAGGTGTACAGACCCAGGAACTCAGCACAGGGATGGTGGGAACCCCTCATAATGGGCACAGCAGGTGTACAGACCCAGGAACTCAGCATAGGGATGGTGGGAACCCCTCATAATGGGCACAGCGGGTGTACAGACCCGGGAACTCAGCACAGGGATCATGGGAATCCCTCATAATGGGCACAGCAGGTGTACAGACCCAGGAACTCAGCACAGGGATGGTGGGAACCCCTCATAATGGGCACAGCGGGTGTACAGACCCGGGAACTCAGCACAGGGATGGTGGGAACCCCTCATAATGGGCACAGCGGGTGTACAGACCCGGGAACTCAGCACAGGGATGGTGGGAACCCCTCATAATGGGCACAGCGGGTGTACAGACCCAGGAACTCAGCACAGGGATGGTGGGAACCCCTCATAATGGGCACAGCAGGGGTACAGACCCAGAGACTAAGTAGATAAAGGCAGACTGGGGATCACTTTAATGTACGAGGATTAGTGGGAGGGGAAGTCTGAGGAAGGTAATTACTACTAGTAACACAATTATATATAAATACCAGAAATGAATGGTCACTTACCTGCCAGGAGTAGAAAGCCTATGAGATATTTAGCATTGCCCATGATATTTTCCTCCCTGCGCTCGGCTCCCTCACTCACACGACTGATCAGCTATATCACCAGCAGCCCCGTCTACAGAGCCATCAAACAATGCGGACAAACCTGTTCTGTGGGACTTTGTCTTCTCCTTTTTGAATTGGAAGCATCCAATCTTCATTGGTCACAATCACACGAGCCCGGCAGTCATCATGGGAGGCGATCTCCTCCGCTAGAAACAAGTCTCAACAGAAACCAGTTCAAGAAGAACAATTTCTTATTTTCCGTTTACTCGAGTCTGGTCTAGCCCGTGTGTGTGATTATTGTACCTGCGAGGCACAGATACAGCATTCAGCTCCACTGCCTGCAGCCTAGAAGAAAATTCCGACAACAAATGTGTGTTGTCGGATTATCCGATGGTGTGTACACAAAAATCCAAAGTACAAACGCGCATGCTCGGAAGCAATGCTCACCACAACAAAAATGTTTGTGTACAGTGTAGCATGACCGCGCAATTGTCATTCAACGTGTAACAGCGCTGAAAGCTGAAAATTGGTCTGGGCAGGAAGGGGGTGAGAGTGTCTGGTATTGAAGTGGTTAAATGAGGTGCATGCATAGGTGTGCGCAGCCTATTACATTAGGGTGTGCACCCCAAAACTCAAACACACATGGCTTTCTCTGCAGCCTCATCTCCACGGGCAGTGAATGAATGAGAAGTGTTCTGCGCTGAGTCGCTTCCTGTTCATTCTCAAACCAAAGCGTAGTAAACACAGTTTACTATGCTTCAGGTATGAATGGCCATGGTGAGCAAGTCTGTTCATTTAGAAAAGGAAAGGGCTGGTAAATTGGAATTTTTTCTAACCCCTTTCCATGCTCTCCATCCTCAAACATTCCCCACAGCATCTGGGGGGAGAAGAGAGGGGGGAAGCCAGCAGGACTGCAGGGCCAACAAAAGGGGAGGGAACGCCTAGGCAGTAGGGGAAATTGCCACCACACATAGTGATTAGGGTGTGCCCAGGCACACCTGGCACACCCCCTGCGCACACCTAAATCGGAAATAAGAAAGGAGGTAGGAGATATTGTAATACTGTTTAATTGGCATAAAAACAGAGCATACCTCATAAACATATCATACATTTCATATACAAGGCAATGGCATACAGAAAAGGAGGATTCATATACACCATATTGACTCGAGTATAAGCCTAGGGTGTCCATCTGCATGCCTCACTGTGCCTCACTTTCCCTCACTGTGTTAATGCCTCACTGTGCCTATGCTTCATTGTGTCCATGCCTCACTGTGTCCATGCCTCACTGTGTCCATGCCTCACTGTGCCCATGCCTCACTGTGCCCATGCCTCACTGTGTCCATGCCTCACTGTGTCCATGCCTCACTGTGCCCATGCCTCACTGTGTCCATGCCTCACTGTGTGCATGCCTCACTGTGCCCATGCCTCACTGTGCCCATGCCTCACTGTGCCCATGCCTCACTGTGTCCATGCCTCACTGTGTCCATGCCTCACTGTGCCCATGCCTCACTGTGTCCATGCCTCACTGTGTGCATGCCTCACTGTGCCCATGCCTCACTGTGCCCATGCCTCACTGTGCCCATGCCTCACTGTGTCCATGCCTCACTGTGCCCATGCCTCACTGTGTCCATGCTTCATTGTGTCCATGCCTCACTGTGTCCATGCCTCACTGTGTCCATGCCTCACTGTGCCCATGCCTCACTGTGCCCATGTCTCACTGTGTCCATCAGTGGCGTAACCAGAGTCATGGGCGCCCGGGGCAGATTTTTTTTTCCGCCCCCCCCCCCCCCCCCCTTATATAAACATGATATAAGGGCTGCAGTGTGGAGCTCCCTATTAAGCTATGGACCGGGCCGGGCCAACACTCTACTCCAGCGGAGTCCCAGCCTCAGCCTGTGGCAGAGGCAGGGTGTGTGCTGGGGAAGACTTGGGACATGCAGCCTGTCCCAGGTCTTCCCCAGCACACACCCTGCCTCTGCTAAACCATTCTCTCCCTGCATCACATCCCAGTGACACTTACTTGCTTGGCTGAGCGGGAGTCCCTGCAGGCGCCGCTGGACTGCAGAGTGCGTCGCCATCTTGGAGCCTCCGCAGCGCGTGACGGTGTTATGCCAAACAGGGCATCCCCTGTATCCTTCCAGGTGTGCCCGTGCCAGCCGCTGGGAGGTACCGGCGGGGGGCTGTGCGCTCAGTGGAGGAACCGCTCACTATACTAGCCGCAGAGCTGCCAGTCGCTGGCGCCCCCCTCAGCTCAGCGCCCGGGGCAGGCGCACCCCCTGCCCCCCTGGTTGTTACGCCACTGGTGTCCATGCCTCAGTGTGTCCATGCCTCAGTGTGCCCATGCCTCAGTGTGCCCATGCCTCACTGTGTCCATGCCTGTGTCCATGCCTCACTGTGTCCATGCCTCACTGTGTCCATGCCTCACTGTGTCCATGCCTCAGTGTGTCCATGCCTCAGTGTGCCCATGCCTCAGTGTGCCCATGCCTCACTGTGTCCATGCCTGTGTCCATGCCTCACTGTGTCCATGCCTCACTGTGTCCATGCCTCACTGTGCAGATGCCTCACTGTGCCCATGCCTCACTGTGCCCATGCACTAGGGATGAGCCGAACCCCCCCCCCCCCCCCCCGTTCGGTTCGCACCAGAACCTGTGAACAGACCAAAAGTTTGTGTGAACTTTAGAACCCTGTTAAAGTCTATGGGACTCGAACGTTTGAAATCTAAAGTACTAATTTTAAAGTCTAATATGCAAGTTATTGTAATAAAAAGTGTTTGGGGAAAAGTCATTTAAAATCACTTGCGGCTATAATGAATTGTCGGATACCAGCAATACAGAGAAAAGTCATTCATAAAAAAAGAATGCGTGGGGGTCCCCCCAAATTCAATTACCAGGCCCTTCGGGTCTGGTATGGATATTAAGGGGAACCCTGCGTCAAATTAAAAAAAAATGATGTGGGGTTCCCCCCAAATATCCATCCTAGACCCTTCAGGTCTGGTATGGATTTTAAGTGGAACTCCACCCCAAATTAAAAAAAAAATGCCATGGACCCCCACACATTTTTTTTTATGAATGACTTTTCTCTGTATTGCCGGGAGCCGACAATTCATTATAGCCGCAAATGATTTTAAATTACTTTTTTTCTTTCAGAAATGACACTTTGTGCAGGGACAGTTCTAAGCATGGGAAACAAGCGCTACTTTACAGGCATACTAAACACCCCCCCCCCCCCCCCCCCCCCAGGTACGAAATTTAAAGGAATATTTCACTTTTATTGTTTCACTTAAAGGACTTATTAAAATCAATGCTGCCAAAAAAACTGCAGTTTTTAAACCTTTTTTTTGCATTGATACATGTCCCCTGGGGCAGGACCCGGGTCCTTAGGTCGGTAAGCATTACTGGAAACCCGATGCACATCCCCAGGGGGCTGCGATGTGCGCCGGGCACCCGCGATTGCCCGGTAACTGAGCAGGACCGTGGATCTCTGTGTGTAAACGGTGTGTCCGCCGCAACAAAGTTTCCGGTGTGTCCGCCGCAATATCGCAGTCACGATAAAAATCACTGATCGCCGACATTACTGTATGCAGAGTCAGTGAGACTGCGGGCGTCCATTATTCAAAAGCCACGCCTCCTCCTCGTGCTGTGATAGGCGGAACAGCCAGTTTCCCAGCAGAGCCTCTGTTCGGTGTTCCGCCTATCATGGATGTCCTCTCATCCGAGGCCGAGGACGAGACGACGTCCATGATAGGCGGAACACCGAACAGAGGCTCTGCTGGGAAACTGAGTGTTCCACCTATCACGGAACAGCACAAGGAGGAGGAGGCACAGCTTTTGAATAATGACAGCCCGCAGTCTGACTGAGACAGGAACCGGTGTATAAGACGTCAAGTTTTTAAGTACAAAAGGTCATCTTATACGTCGGAAAATATGGTACTTTATTATGGATTTTTCGCCTTCCTCTGGATCAACTGTGTGTATAGGATTGTATGATTTTTTTTTTCTCCCTTTTTGACATGGAGGAACCCTTGAAATAACTTTCCAGGCTCAGGGTACCCCTTGAATAATGAAGAACTAGAGCACCGCTCCAGACTACTGCTCACCTGCCTCTCTGGTCAATGCTCCAAAGCTTCACAAAAAGGTGGAAGCCCAGTTCACCAGCCATACTGAAGAACACCAATAGAATCTGGATAGCTGCACTTCTTGATGGCTTTATTAATAAAAGAACTACAGTATATGCACACAATGGGGGACAAGAGAAGATAATTTGTTTTATGCCTACCCGGCGCTTAGTCATGACATGGCATTGATAAAACCACCAAGAAGTGCAGCCATCTGGATTCTATTGGTGTTTATGCACCAATATTGGACTATATCTACTTCTCACGGTACAATACTGTGATGGTCACTCACTGCGAAGAATGCTCCTTGCATTTGTGGTGGTCATTGAGAATAATCAGCGGTTACTTATCTGAGAGGCAGGCATTGCCCATTGCCAGGGCCGCCATCAGGAATTATAGGGCCCCTTACACAGCTTCAGGCATGGGCCCCCTGGAGCAGAAAACGGGTGCTTATCATCTGGGGACCTCTGGGCCCTTTAATATTTTTTTTTTATAAAAAGAAATTACAAAAAAAAGGGGGGTTTCCATCCGGGACCTCTGGGCCCTTTAATAAAAAGAAACCTCTGGGCCCTTTAATAAAAAATATATATAATATATATATATATATATATATATATATATATATATATATATATATAAAATAAACATTAAAAAAAAGGGGGGGTTGCCTTCCAGGGCCCTGGGGACCTCTGGGCCATTTAATAAAAAAATAAATATATATATATATATGTATATATATATATACAGTATATATAACCAAAAATAAAAAAAATAAACATTTATAAAAAAAAGGGGGGTTGACACATGGGGCCCTGGGGACCTCTGAGCCCTTTAATAAAAAAATATATAAAAATATATATATATGAAATAAAAAGAAAAAAAAGAAATAAAAATTTATAAAAAAAGGAGGGTTGCCATCCAGGGCCCTGGGGACCTCCGGGCCCTTTAATAATAATATTATATATATATGTGTGTGTGTGTGTGTGTGTATATATGTATATATATATATATATATAAAATATATTTTTTATATAAAAAAAAGGGGGGGTTGTCATCTGGGGCCCTGGGGATCTCCGGGCCCCTGGGGACCTCCAGACCCCTTAAAAAATAAATAAAAAAAGGGGGCTTGCCATCCAGGGCCCTGGGGGCCTACAGGCCCCTGAGGACCTCTAAAAAAATGGCCCTTTAATAAAAAAATTAAATAAAAATATATTAAAATAAAAATAAAAATAAAAAAAGGGGGTTTCCTCCTGGCCCCTGTGGACCCCCAGGCCCCTTACAGGTGTACTGCCTGTACCCCCCTGATGGCGGCCCTGCCCATTCCTCAAGGAACCCCTGGCAACCTTGAGGAACCCTATGGTTCCTTGGAACCCTGGTTGAGGACGGTTGCCTTATATACGATGAAAATCCTTTAGATATGAAACTGCCACTCATACTGTATAGCAGCCTTTTTTAACCAGAGTGCCTGGGGACCCTGGGGGGAAACTTCGGGTCTCTTCAGGGGTGCCTTGGCAAGATGCCTTAAATTAGCCCAAAAATTGTACACAAGCCAGCCGATGGATCTAGCTTGTTTTTGGTTACACAAAGCCACAAGTTTTCATTGTGCGCCATTCCAACACTCTAACCACCTGTGTCCTAACAACTGATGACTTCATCCATTGATCGGGACAATGTCGGGTGCATGCACATCATCCTTGTTTGCCCCAGTCCCTGACCTTCTCCATTAGCACTGAGGTCACATTAGCTGAGGGATGGAAACTGAGGGAGAAGAGAAACATTGGAATACTAGTCAGTACCAATGTTTGTTTTCATTGTAAGAATTAAAGTAGTTGTAAAGGAAAACTTTTTTTTTGCTGAAATGACTTTACAGGATATAGAGACATAATAGTAAACCGATTCCTTTTAAAAACGATTAAAAATAGATAAAAATCAATCATATAATGTACCTGTAGTTTAGTTTCGTTTTTAAACTGGTTTCATGTTTCTGTGAAGTAAAGAGACACACAGAACAAAAACAAATAAACACAGGGCAGTGTTTGTTTTTAAAATCAATCTGATTCTGGTTCTGAGGGGTTTTAGACACACGGTAATCACACCTCCTTGATCAGGGACCACAGTGAAAAGCTCCAATGAGTTTTTTCATAAGAAAACAGACAAGCAGGAAGTGTGGAGATCAGAGAAGGATTACAGCAACATCAGAGCAAAAACTAACAATGAGGACAATAAACCAGGACTGCAGTAAGGTAAAGGAAGCTAGCTAAAAAAAAAATCCTTTAGTGACCCTTTAATCACCTCTAATGCTCTGTACACACGATCGGGATTCCCGGCGGTAAAAAGTACACTGGGAATCCCGGGGGGACCCAGAACCTGTTCTCATTCTCCCCGCTGCGATTCCCGGCGGTTTTCCTGTCGGGAAAACTGCCATGGAGCGCACACAGGGTCAATAAATTTTAAAGGGTGCCTTGACTGAAAAAAGGTTGAGAAACACTGCTGTATAGTATAAGAGATAAATACCAACTTAAAACCACACTGATTCCACAGAAAGTTTATTAAAATAATAATTTATTAATGTAATCTTTAGTAGAACGTACATGAAAAACGTTGGATGTCTTGCTCATGGAAGTGTAAACATGTTTAGGCATTTTTCAAAAGGCGAGTTGAAGTCAAAGTTGTATTTTATCCTTACAGGGAAATATATAGAAAGTGGTGTTGTGGATTAATAATGGATATCAGTAATACTGTGAGGACATATCTAAAACTCTGCACAGGTATACATGACATGCAAAAGAGTAACACACTGTATTCAAGTATTGTGAATAATTAAATACAGTAATTGGGTTCTTTCTTCCTCTTCACATGTGGTGTATTCTGTGTATAACCAAATCACCAACATTTAGTATCTTCACTTTGTAGTATAAGAAACCTGTAACCATTGGCGTATCTAGGGTATGGCAGCCATGGCAAGTGCCATGTGAAGGGGGCGCTGTTGAGTGGCTGGGCAGCAAGGCGTTTACCAGGGTCTGAGGGTCTCTTCCTCCCTCCTCCCAAACATAGGCAGGATCTCCTTTTCAGCACCTTCGCTAATGTTGTTGGCTCAAACTTGTCTTAAATACACACGGTCACACAAATGTTGACGGAAATTGCGAACCTCAAAAACGCGGTGACATACAACACTATGCCGAGAAAAATTAAGTTTAAGGATTCCGAGCATGCGATACATTTATTCTGAGCATGCGTAGAATTTGCGTGCGTCCGAATTGGCTACACGCGCTACAAGAACTTTTGCTGTCGGAAAAAACAGCTCTCAAACATTTGTTGGCGGAAATTCCGACAGCAAATGTTCGATGGAGCGCACACACGGTTGGAATATTCGACCAAAAGCTCACATCGAACATTTGTTGTCGGAAACTCCGATCGTGTGTACACGGCATTATGGTTGAGTGGTTGATAATTAAATAACTGGGTTCTTCACCTTCGATGGATTCTGTGCATAACCAAAACACCAACATTTAGTATCTTTGCAATATAAAAACTCTGTAAAAACAAATGATATGCATTCAAAGTTTAAGTGCTGCTTGAGTTGGTCTTGTCCAAACTCTTCTATGCAGATTGGGATGCTTATGGTTGGTGGTTTGATGGCCAAGTTGGCCCTGAACTCATAGTCTAAAGTCTCATACACACAATCCGACTTCAAACAAACTTTTCCGTGAATTTTTGTCCGAAGGGCGTTGACCGTGAGCTTGGTATGCATACACACGGCAGTACTTTTTAAGCAAACTTGGTTTTCCAATGTTTGGTTTTCACATGGTTTTCCTGCTCTTTACCGCCGCCCTTTGGTCAATTTCTGCTATTGTTGGTTGATTTTAAGATGAGCCTGCGCGTTTGTACTTTGGACTAAAGTCCGATGGACTTCTGTACACATGCAATAGGATTTTGCACCGTAGGACTTTTGTTGACGAAGAGTTTGTCTGTTTGTAGAGCGAACATTTGTCTGATGAAAACCGAAAAAGTTTGTCCGATGGAGCCTACACACGGTCAAATTTTTTTGAAAACCTGTTCATTTTGAAGTTTGTTGTCAAAAAGTCAGACTGTGTGTATGGGCCCTAACAGTTATTAAGGTTGTGATATTGTACCAATGTTTAACTGCTGCTTGAGATGGTCTTGGCCAAAAAATTCTAGCTAGGTTGGGCTGCTTATGGTTGACTGATTGATGGCGCGGAGTTGGTCCTGACTTCATAGCTTCTGACAGTTTTTGAAGTCGAGATGCTGTACAAATTAAATCACTATTCATACCCTGAAATGTAAGTGACCAATGTGCACCTCAGAATGCACACGGGTAGAACGAAAAAATATAAAATATAAGATCTATTATGTCTTATCGTTGACATTGAGCACCATATCGAAGATGACCATCCAGTTTTCACACAAATGTTCTTTGCTTGTTTGTAGTTTTCATTTAAATAGTGAATAAAAAAAAAAAAGAAAGCTTTTCTGTCCTCCAGTCCCCAACCGTTCACATGTGCAAGAGTAAGCAAATCAGAAGCATGAGCAGGGACGCGGTGAAAACTGACGCAGACGAGTAGGATCGAGTGGCTCCATAGGAGTAGATCCACTTATAATAGTCAGGGACGTAGGTGTAAACTCCGGGCCGGTTAGGTAGGGCGCACTCATCTCCCCAGCTGACGATGCCAACTTGATACCAGCGACCATTAACTTGACAGACCAAAGGACCCCCAGAGTCTCCCTGCAAGAGAAAAAATAAATGACAACTATTATGGACATAACCAAAGCAAGACCACGGAGAGGGTTTTCTACAACAGAATGATCGTTTCTCTTTGAATGATGACTCTAAAAAGGCAATATAATTAATAGTGGTAAACTAGAGGATAGCTGGGCCAGTTGGGAAATATTTTTTGTCTCAGGTCTACAGTTATGAGAGCTGCTTACTGACAAGGCAGTGCATTAAATGCTAATGTCACTGCACAAAACACAAAAAGCAAAGTTTGAGGTTTCTAAAGTAAGCAAAACCGTGATATTCTTTCCAATAGGGCGTGTTAACTATTCCAACTAATCTTAATCATGACAGTTCTCACAGGTCTGTATGAGATGTTTTAACAAGCTCTTTTGACCTGCATAAATAACCATATTTCTTGATATTCCCCATCAGCTATCACAATGCCATCAACATTATTTACTATTTTCTTGCCTGAAAGAATGTTTCCAATAAGATATACTCAATTATTTTGTACAATTTTTTTTATATTACATCAGAGCTTTTTTTTCTCAGAAAAGGAACTCAACCATGACACCCCCCCCCCCCCCCCCTTAACACACACACCCTCAAAACTGCAATAGTGGGTGGCATCAATGAATGTTTGCTTGCTTCTATTTATTTGGGACAAATTCACAGTCCTCCACCGCCGCTGTGCCTCTGACACTATGTGCGAATGGAGCGGCGGCTGCCTGCTAATGCTGAGACTTAGTTGCTTGCTGCAGAGAGAAGAGAGTAGAAACCCCGGTGGCTAGGCACCATAGGCAGCAGGGTGGCTGCCTAGTGGTAGCACCGGTCCTGGATCTACATTGATGTTAATTAGGGTCCCAGCAGTGGCAGGGCCAGGGGATCCGTACCTGTAACTATGAGACTTCACCCATGAGGTCCCAGTCTACCAACACTTCACTAGAAGGCAACAGGAAGCCAAGTCTGGTCAGCCATTTGGTGGCCTCCTGAATAAATGTCTGTATGCTGATCCAGGTGAGGTTGGTGTTGTAAAGATGCAAGGGCCAGTGTTGCTTTACAGCCTTTACTTTGTCCCCGATTTGGACATTCCTTCTACTCTCAGGGACAAAGAAACACTACCTACAGGACAGTGAGCTTAGTGTCCTCCTCATTGGAACTTGCATCATGTTATCCGAGTATCCCAGGCCCTATACCCCTCTCCAGTTACAAGTTTTATCAGCATTCAAACCAAAAAAAAACTTTCCGTAGACTAGTTGTTGGGTCAGTGTGCATGGAGTCGCTATTGTGTGTTGTGATGGTAGTCTCTGCATCATCAGGAGAAGAACTCTGCTCATCATCATCAGTAAGACCGTACTTATTACATTTTATCATTATCAATCAGCAGGCCTTTCGGGGGTAACACTACATATATTTATTTTCAGGACAGTAATAACTCACCTGGCAGGAGTCTTTATTTCCAGCCTTGTACCCGGCACAGATCTGGTCACTGGGGACGATGACTATACTGTTACTGAGACCGGAACCAATGTGGTACATCGCGTCACATTGACTGTTGCTGATAAGTGGTACCGTAACCTGCTGGAGGATTCCTGGGTACGGCAGCGATACTGCAAAAAAAATAAAAAATAAAATATACCACAATAACACTATGTTCTCAGCTCCAAAAACAACATCCAACAAGAAAGGCTCTGAAGACACGTGTATCTAGTGTGTGTGTGCTCTAAAGTGAAAGTGGTTCTAAAAAGGCACAACATTTACCTTAATGCTTTCCATGCAGTAACGCCCCCTCACCCCCCTTATACCTACATGACCCCTTTCCTTAATAGGACTCAATGAGAGCAGTGGAAGCCATTGGCTCCTGCTGCTGTCAATCAAACCCTGTGAGAAGGGAACGGGGGGAGGGGCGGGTCACACTGTGTGCGTCTATGGACTCACTCAGCCCGACTCGGGAGCAAGCTTGCAGGTGCGTTCCTATTGGGGTGCACAAAGTGAAGGAAGAGTGGACAGTGAAAGCTGGGAACCCCTAAATAGGAAGTTTGGGGCCACTCTGTGCAATATAATTACACAGAGGAGCCAAGTATAAAGCCAGAGATGTTGTATTATATCTCTTTGCAGAAGAGTTGCTTATTTTACATCTGTTTTTTTCATTAAGATGCATTGATGCTGCTAAATGGGATTTACCCTGCTGGGAGTACCAGAAGTGCTTGTGTCTCTAGTCTCTGCCAAGAGAGGGGTGTCCCTGAACAGAATAGAGAGTCCTCCAAATATTTTGTGTGTAGCACCCTGGGATTTAGTCAGGCAGCTCCTCACAAATTTACTTGCCAAGAGTAGTTATCTTGGTGGATTGATAGAGATCTATTAATTTCTCCCTTAGTTTGACATTGTTGCACTTTTCTCTTCTACCACTAGGTGGCCGGGAGCTTGGTGGTACTATATATGAGAAGGGCAACCCAAGGTCAGGTTATGGGTATATGTGGCATGTCAGCCAATGGGCAGGGGTTTTCTTGGATCAATTGGTCTGCTGGGAGAAATATATTTTTTGGTGAGGTCAGGTGCTCGCTGTTCTGTGCCATCTGGACGGCTGTCTGTGTGGACGTGTGTCGTACACCCTGGACTGCTAGGCTGGAGATTGGGCCTATCCCAGGGGCATTTGGCTGCCAGGCTGTGTGAGGGCCTATCCAGAAGTAAGAGGGCAGCGTAGGGTTGGGACTGTGGCTTGCATTCCAATCTAATTGTATCAGATAAGTTTATGGTAAATTTTATCCATCTTACCGCCAGTCCCGATATTGCCCCATCCGGTCACAGTGCAGTTCATGCCCGCTGGGAAGTCAATGGATGATGATGGCACACACACAGGCAGAATGTACTCGGTATAAGTGATGGGGTTGGAGAGGTGGATTAACGCGATGTCTCCGGGGGTCCCGGCACCGCTCCATAGAGAGTTGATGGTGAGATTCTGCACAGTGGATGTAATCTGGTGAGAATTGGTGACGCTAAGCTTGTACGCCCCCATAACAACCGTGTAGTCTGATGGGTTGGTAGAACTAAAGACAGTACAGAGAACACAATAGAAAACATTAAAACATGTCAACTACTTACTACAAACTGTAACACAAACATAAAACTGTAAATCCCAACAAGATATTTTTATTGTGTTGTTTCAGAGTTGACTTGAGATTTATTTCTTGGCATTAAACAAATAATTTGTGCGCAGTGTTACTTAATGGTTAAGGAAATCCCTTGGCTATGTGCACCAGAACATTTTGGGCACATTTGGATGCATCAGACCCCAGTTGGCTAAAGAACCAGATTGCCGAATGGACCCCCCCCCCCCTCCCCAACCAAGTCCGCTCAACACATTTTTGGACAAGACAAATGTATCAATTGATAGATCTATTATACATTAACAAGTGCTGAATTATTATTATGGCAGGGGATCTTAATGCAGTACTATGCCTGGATATGGATAGATTTCAGGCGGTGTCCAGGTGCTCCACCTCCCTGACCACTTGTGCAGAACAGTATGGGCCGGAGAGGAGGTATGGCGATGGAAGAATGCTGAGGCTCGAGAGTATTCATGTTTTTCCTCCTCATATAATACCTTATCCAGATTTGATATGCGTTTTCTGACTAGGGAGGTGTTGGCGAGGGTGACGGATGTGAGACATCTTCCCAGGGCCATTCACAAGATTATAAGCTATGGAGAAGAAAATGGCAATAGGGGCAGGGAAGGGGCAGTGGGACTTTTTATGAAACAAAACACTGGGGCAGCTTCCTCTCCTCTCTCATCGCATGTTTGAGCGTGACGTTGGCGGGACTGTGCTGGGCGGCCGCCCTATTCACATCCTTTTTCATGATGCCCTTTGGGCTCTTACTTACCTGTTTAACAGTGAAAGGGCTACTCTTTACACCTATGTTTCGAACTTCTATCTGGACTGTCCTGCCGCCATTTTATCACCGCCTCAGCTCCCGGGTGGTCTGTATGTTGTCCCCTGGTGCCCTTCATCTCTATACAACAATAGCTACTATTTTATATTACTGTACATTACAACCTACAGATGACCCCAATAACTGCTCCTGATGAGTGGATATCACTCCACGAAACGCGTCGAGCCTCACTATCAATTGATGTCATATCGCAGTAAGCACAAGGTCACCATGTTTTTTTCTGAGAAGTTTGAGTCATTAATCAATCTTATTCCAATGTACTACCTTAATATGTTCAACATTTGGGTACACTACTGACATCTATGAGATTGATGGGCTACTATGCATATTATGCAACCAATTTTTACCATGTTTGATATCATTTACTAATCATTTTATGCCATACTTGGTATTATTTTATGGAGGTATTATGAAGGTCATTTTATGTACTATACTCAATGATGCTACCATTAAATGTTGTGTTTACCTTATTGATTGACTCATCCTGCCCCAGTGTTTTGTTTCATATAAAGTCCCACTGCCCCTTCCCTGCCCCTATTGCCATTTTCTTCTTCAAGTATTTAGGGATGGAGACCTGTGTACTGTTTAGTCATGGTCTCATATAAAGTCCAAACAATCTTTTTCTTCATATAAGCTATGGAGATTGAGCCCATTGTGGTTGAAGGAGGAGTTCTTTGAGAGGTCAACGGCCACCTATATAACACACTTCTGGTCTGAAAATAAAGGTGAAGTTCCCCTCAGAAATACCTGGGATGCATTTAAAGCTACTCTTTTCAGGGCTATATAAAAAAACAAGTGCTGAATTTCCTGCACCGAAGCAGCACTCAAAATGCAATGTTGAGTTGATGAACCCATTATAGACATCAAATACGACTTACTATTCAAAACAATGGGCAGCGGTCAGCACCCATTGGTTGGAGATCAAGGAGCCACCACAAATGTGGGAGCCCTGATAGCGCAAGCTAATCTGCCATGGCCATGCTCCGTCAGCTGCGTTTGTACCACCAACTATCCGATTGTTGATGAGCGGTGTGCCACAGATTGGCTGGGCCGGTGTAGTAAGGTTGGAGACCACAGATGTGGGATACACTGAAAAGTAATAGAGATAAAATAATGAATGAATGAATTGGTTCCGATCTCAGATCTTTGGCCAGGCATTATGAAATCAAGTCAGGCAATTTTGAAATCCAGACAATCGTGACTCGGGAACTCCATACTGCTCAAATCACTGGAAAAAACCTACAAGAATTTTTGGTCTAGGTTCAATCATTTCTATGTATATTAGGGGGGGGGGGGGGTTATCAAAACTGGAGAAGACAGAGAATTTTCAACGCAACCAAATCATCTTCAACTTGTTCAGTTAAGCTTTAAAATTAAGATAGGGCACACAAAAATGGTGCCATGGTTAAATTTACAAAAGTTTGGTTTGCATGGACTTTACATCCTAGAGCTTCAAATTTCTTGAAAGATACGAGAACTACTAATATTGTGTTTCCGGTAGATCACAAGACTTAGGCCCCGTACACACGAGCAAATAAATCTGTTCAAATCGTTCTGACAGACCAATTTGAACAGATCTGTCTGCTGGCTGTTTTGGTTTAAACGCTGTACACACGATCAAACCAAAATCCCCGCCGGCAGACAGCGCGGTGACGTGGCGGTGACGTTGACTTCCGCGCATGCGTCGAATCCATTCGACGCATGTGCGGGCAGATATGTCTGCTGGTTAGCGTACTAACCAGCAGACATATCGGTCCGACGGGTTCCCAGCAGACAGATTTGAAAGCAGGCTTTAAAATCTGTCTGCTGGCCAAATCCGTCGGCTCGCCCGTACACACGATCGAATCTGTCTGCTGAGACGGTCTGTCAGCAGATCGTGTGTACGCGGCCTAAGAGATAAAACTCATACGGTAGCAGCGAAACCAATGCCGAAACCAGGAGATAGGCCCCGTACACACGACCGAGAAACTCAAGCAAAACTCATTGTTTTTCTCGTCGAGTTTCTCGTTCGGCTGTCAAAAAACTCATCGAGCCAAATTTTCCCATTGCCGAAATAGAGGAACATGCTTTTTTTTTTGGCTCGACGAGTTTTGACGATTTTCTCGGCGAAAAGTGTACACACGACTGGTTTTCTCGGCAGATTACGTCTCCCATCAAGTTTCTTGATGGATTCTGCCGAGAAAACCGGTCGTGTGTACGGGGCTATAGGGTCTCCTCCAGCCCCTCCCAATTCCCATTCCTCACCAGTTTGCTGACCTCTAGTCTCTGCCCCCAGCCATGCCGTGAACTGAATGGGCGACTGTGAAAAGGGTGAGTGGGCGGCCACGGGCTCTAGGAACAGCCTAGCTGGGTGTCCACAGGCTCCAGAGACAGCCCTGCTGGGCAGCCAAAAAAGGCTGGGAGAGCGGTACAGGCTTCAGTAACAGCCCAGAATTTGGTGACCCCTGGCAAATCATCATTCGACCCCCGAGGGCGTCCCGACCCCCAGGTTGAGAACCACTGCTCTAGGCAGATATCGTTCAGGGAAAATGTATTTATATTTACATTTAGTGTGGTTTACAGACAGCAGTGTTTTGTTTTTTCCAGGTAACTTTAGCAGCAACACGTGCTTTTTCATAAAACAGTAAAATACACCCACTTTGACTCAGTTTTTTTCTGATGCAAAAACTTTCCTGCTACTGACCAATCTTGTTCAAGATCTCATTAAGTATTATGAGACTGCAGATGGCACAGCAGTTTAAAACTGTTCAGAGGCAGGATGAAATAAGACAATGCTAAGCCCAAATGTACTTGAGACAAAGAGCCAGGCTAGGGATTTACCAAAAGAATTAAGATGTTAAAGAGGATACAGCCATGTAAAATTGGCAAGCAGCAGGACATATTAGTTCAGAAAAAAAACACATAAAAGAAAAAAATCTAAATGGAGTAAAAAAAATAAAAAAATAATAATAAACACAATGAAAAACCAAAAATGCCGAGGATAAGCCCGAACTTACTGAAGACAAAGAGCACAGGCAGGAGATTTACTACAAGAAATAAGATACTACTTCTCACTGTACTGGGTCCAGGTGCTCAGTTACATTTATGGAATCACATCCATACAGCTCTCTAATGATCCCTGGATCCCTTTATCCATGACAGCCTTCCTCCTTCTCCTCCTCTTCAACTAGACGGCTGCCACAATGGGTACGCTTGTGCCTACTTACAGCCTGACACGTCATTTTAAAAACTTGGAACTCTATGGTTCTTGCCACTGCATCGGTCTTTAACCACTTAAGGACCGCCTCCTGCACATATACATCGGCAGAATGGCACAGGCACGTATAGGTACGTCACCTTTAAGAGCCCAGCCGTGGGTCGCGTGCACACGACCCGTGCACGCGACCCGGCTCGAAGCTCCACGGCCGCGGGACCCGGACACCATCGGTGTCCCGCGATCAGTCACAGGAGCTGAAGAACGGGGAGAGGTGAGTGTAAACAACCCTTCCCCATCCTTTTTTGTTTGGTTTTTAAAATTTAATTGTGGTTGATCATAGTTCATTCATGATTCAACATGGAAAGGGGCAATTACTTACAGTTGTGTGAAAAAAAACCTTCCCCATTCTTCACAGTGGCAATGTCATTGGTCGTCGTGTTCACACGTCCAGCCCCGCCCCCTACAGTTAGAAACACATATGAGGTCACACTTAACCGAGAAAATTGTTATATATATTTTTTGGGGGATATTTATTATAGCAAAAAGTAAAAAAATATTGAATTTTTTTTTATAGCGCAGAAAATAAAAACCACAGAGGTGATCAAATACCACCAAAAGAAATCTCTATTTGTGGGGGAAAAAAAGATGATTTTGTTTAGGAGCCACGTCGACGCAATTGTCAGTTAAAGCGACGCAGTGCCGAAACGCAAAAGGGGGCCTGATCCTTAACCTGCATAATGGTCTGGGTCTTAACCGATTAATAAAAATTATATATATATATATATATATATATATATATATTTTTTTTTTATTATTAATAATATTATTATTATTTATATATAATTTTAATAATAATAAATATATTCTTTAATATTAATATAATACGTATAGGTACGTCACCTTTAAGAGCCCAGCCGTGGGTCGGTCACCGGAGCTGAAGAACGGGGAGAGGTGAGTGTAAACACACCTTCCCTGTTCTTCATTGTGGCAGTGACACTGATCGTCTGTTCCCTGATATAGGGAAAGACTATCACTGACGTCACACGTCCAGCCCCACTACAGTTAGAAACACATATGAGGGCACACTTAACCCCTACAGCGCCCCCTAGTAGTTAACTCCTAAACTGCAATTGTCATTTTCACAGTAATCAGTGCATTTTTATAGCACAGCGCAAACCAAAATCGAAATAAAAGAAAAGTGCATAACATAAATCAAATATATTAAGTAGATGGTATGATGACTCCAAAACTTCTTTTAGAATTCTTCACCCAAGTGACATATAGCACACCAAACTTGTGAGAAATCCCTTCACCGAGTGCGGGTGGCTACTCTCACCTTAGCAATTGACCACTGTGTTACCAGATGGTCGGACAAGCAGGTATGACAATCAAAGAAAACCAGGGAGCAGGATGGTAATCACTTCCTCATAATTCGGCAATATAATGAATCCGGACATGAAAAGAAGAGACCACTGTGCTTTCCGCCAGCCACTTCCTCCCCACACTATATAAAATTATTTTTTTAGAATAACAATAATAATAATAATAATATTTTTTTTATTATTATTAATGCAATATTTTTTTTATTTTGAATTTTTCTGTAGCATTGATCGGGCCTTTTGTTTTTTTTTTAAAGGCCCGATCAATACTACATAAAATTAAAAATAAAAGTCTTAAATTAATAATAATAAAAAAATATTATTAAAATATATATATATATATATATATATATATATATATATATATATATATATATATATATATATATAATTTTTTTTTTATTTGATTAATATAATACATTTTATCTTATGTATAATTTTACGTAGCTTTGATTGGGCCTTTAAAAAAAAAACACACACACACACACACAAAAAAAAACATGGACAGGACGAAAAGCAGGTCAACGAAAAAATAAATAAAAAAGGAACGATCAACCTAATATAAAAAATAAATAAATAAAAAACACCACGCACACTCAGGCCGCGTACACACGACCGATTTTCTCGGCAGAATCCAGCAAGAACCTCGACGGGAGACGTATTCTGCCGAGGAAACCGGTCGAGTGTACACTTTTCGCCGAGAAACTCGTCGAGCCAAAAAGAGAGCAGGTTCTCTATTTCCTCGTTGTTCAATGGGAAAATTTGGCTCGACGAGCTTTTTGATTGCCGAACTAGGAACTCGACGGGCGGAACCATGAGTTTAGCCCGCCGATTTTCTCGGTCGTGTGTACGCCGCCTCACACACAATATACCCAAAATAAATAAAACTCCAAATTACCACTCCCTGAAACTAAACCAACAATTTTTGTAAAGAAAAGCCTTGCAACAAAAGCAAAAAAAAATAATAATAAAAAAAATACCACTGCAAAGTACGACTCCAAACCCCATGGTAAGGGCAAACCTGGGGCTCATCTCTATTTCAGAGACTGGTAGGGGAAAAAAGGCAATTTCTACCAACTACACAACAAAAAGGTACGATCACTTACCTGCAAGGAGCATAAAACCAATGAAATATATAACGTCCTCCATGACTTTTCTTTTCTCTAGTCTGTAAATCTCTGATCTGCCCTGGGTGGACACAGCTTGTGCTTTTTATCTCATACTATTGACCAGTCCAGGAGGGATAATATCACCAGAAGCTCTCGGTCTGCAGCTCCTTCCAAATATGTAGACAGACCTGTTCTAAGGGAAGTTTTGCCGTCTATCACTAATTATAAGCAAACATTTCCATTGATTTACAATCACATGGTTATGGGAGGGGGATGGCGTCAGCCAGAGACCAGAAATAAGTATTTTCTTTTTCATTTTTTTTTTCTATTTACTTTATTTTTATTTATTTTTTGGTGTCAAATCTCTACCTGGCTCAGACCAGTGTTATCATTTCTAAGATTGTTAGTGTTAAGATTGGCTTCTTGTCAAGACTTGTAGCATCTATGCGGTAGCCTATCTGAGCTGAAGGGAATCACGCCCGAATCACGCTACAGACATTAAAATAACATTCGTCCGCAGGGCTGGATTTATAATTAGGCGCAGAAGGCTTGAGCCTATAGACTGCAGAGGAAAATGGTCTGCTTTTCCTTGAATTACTGTTGAATAAAAAAAAATTCAATCATCAGTAGAAATAGAGTTTGACCAATAATAATAAATAAAACAAATCAAGTGTTTTTCAAAAATTATAATAACTTATACAATTTTAATTGTATATATATATATATATATATAGTAGTAGCAACAGCTCTGAACATAACTATATATATATATATACAATTATACTGATTAAATACAATTTAAATATATATATATATATATAAACAGTGGGGATGGAAAGTTTGGGCACCTCAGGTAAAAATTTGTATTAATGTGCATAACGAAGCCAAGGAAAGATGGAAAAATCTCCAAAAGGCAGCAGATTACAGATTAGACATTCTTATAATATGTCAAAAAAGTAATCAATCAGTATAGCAAGAAATGCCGGCAACACGATTGCTTCTTCTTACAAATCTTTATTTGGCACTAACATCAGTGCTACGCAATAGGAATATGGAATTGGGTTTTGTTTTGTGTTTTTTTCGCATTAAAATTCCAAAAAGTGTATTTTCTAGTGTTTGGAAAAATACTGTGTGACATAAAAAAAATTGCAAAACCCTCCAAATGTATTCTTTAGGGGTCTCTGCTTCAAAAAAAAAAATATATATATATATATATATATATATATATATATATATATATATATATATATATATATATATATATATATATATATATAGGTTTGGGGGGGTTCTAAAACATTTTCTAGCCAAAAATACTGATTGTTACATGTGAAATGCCAAGAAAAAGCCCAGTCTGGAGGTGGTTGAGTTGGTTCAGTTGTTTAGTCCCGAATATTTTTTTTTTTATGAATTTTCGACAAATTCGTTTGTGACGGAATGAACCGTGACAGACTGAGATATTCCTATGTCTAGGGTCACCTTATGTCCACTAGGGCCATAGAGTGACAAAGAAATCATAATTCATATATTGCAGAAGATGGGACATTAATAATAATTCATATTGCAGGACTGGAATATTACAAAGTGGATGTCTTGAGATATCACAAGGAGTTCATGATGACATGACCAGGTCAACCAGACAGTGACTCATACCTTTGTATAATAGGCTATTGAAATATCTTAAGGTGTTGGCTATTCATGTGAAAGACATTCCGTTGAAAAGGTGTTGATTGCACCCACTCTCACTAGACTCTGCCATTGTGTGATAAAGCTGTCTAGATAACTTATTCAACTAGATGTCTGTGTTATGTTAAAGGTTAATTGAACACTATTGAAGATGCGGTGCCGACAAGTCTACATGGTTAGCTTACCTGAATGCCTTTTAGAGTGTGATTGAAGCCCCCCATGGTGTGAAGGGGGTGGAGACTACATTGTCCTGTGACTAACTGCATTATGCTTGAGACTGTATAAGAAGCTGAGAAAATACCAATAAATTGTCTTATCTTTGAAACCAAGTGCAGAGCAGTAGTCTCGTCTTGATTATGGGAAATGATATGGATCGTGTATGCATGATTGTGGAGTGTCAGATAAGCTTGTCGTGGTTGGATGGAAGGTCGTAAGCGGTGGTGACCGTTACATCGTTAATTAACGAAAACCTGTTTAACAAATTTTTCAGAATATTCGTTAATTTAAATCTTCCAAAATTCTGACGTTTGAAAATTTGAAAATCTGAAATAATAAGTAACTAATAATAACTTAACTATTACTAACTAGTAAATTAATTACTAACTAGTAAATTAATTTATAGGTGAAATTTTCTTTCAAATTTGGCTGTTAGAGAACATAACGAAATACAAATTTATCTGAATTATCTGAAATAATGAATGCCGTATTTATGGAACATAACGAATTAGTAATAATAAAGAACAATAATAATAATAAAAACGTTTTATTATTTATTATTAATTCATTCTGTTCCATTTGTTTAGATACAACATTTGTTATTTCGGATAATTCCTAAATAAATACATAGTTACGTTCACTGACAGACAAATCTGAAAGGAAATTGCAATACCTATAATTTAATAGTTATTATTAGTTAGTAAGTTATTCTTTAGAATTTTCGTATTTTCTTTCTTATTTTCTGATTTTCTGATTTTCTATTTTACAAATTCACAAATGTACAAATTTTCCAATTTACGAATTTCGAATTGACTAATTTACGAATTTTGGAATTTGCTAATTTACCAATTGCGATCACGAATGACACAAAAACAAACAAAAAAAGACGAGTGAAACGATTTTTTTCTATTTTCTATTTTACAAATTTTCATATTATGAATTTGCGAATTGCGATCATACGTGGTCAACGAATGGCCCGAAAAAAAACGAATGAAACACATTTTTTTCTATTTTCAGATTTTACAAATTTACTAATTTTCTAATTTACAAATTTTAGAATTGACCAATTTATCAATTTTCTAATTAACGAATATACGAATTGCGATGATAAGGAATGACCCAAAATGAAAAAAAAAATAATTAAACTTTTTATTTTCTATTTTTGGATTTTCGATTTTACAAATTTTCTAAGTTATGAATTGCAATCATAACAAATGACCCAAAAAAGAAAAAAAAAACGAATGAACCACGTTTTTTTCTATGTTCGATTTTACAAATTCACTAATTTTCTAATTTTCAAATTTTCTAATTTACCAATTTATCAATTTTCTAATTAACAAATTTACAAATTGCAATTATAACGAATGACACAAAAACGAATGAAACAAACTGTTTTCTATTTTTAGTTTTTACAAATTTTCAAATTTCGAAATTTACGAATTGCGATGATAAGGAATGACCCAAAAATGAAAAAAAGACCAAAAAAAAACGAATTAAACAATTTATTTTCTATTTTGGGATTTTCGATTTTTACAAGTTTTCTAATTTACCAATTGCAATCATAACACATGACCCAAAAAAGAAAAAAAAAAAACGAATGAAACTCGTTTTTTTCTATGGTCGATTTTACAAATTTATTAATTTTCTAATTTACAAATTTTAGAATTTAACAATTTTTGAATTTTCCAATTAACGAATTTACGAAATTGCGATTATACCGAATGACACAAAAACGATAGAAAAAAAACAAATTAAACTATTTTTTTTCTGTTTTCGGCAGTGCACTAATTTTCGAATTTAGAAATTGTCGAATTCTCAAAATTTCGATTGGACACGTGACTTATCGGTCAGCCCTCCTGACTTTTGCACAATGCCATGTAAATTCCTAGAACAAGTTCCATCTCTCGCCTTAGCTAGAGACACGACGCAGGACGTTCAGCTTTTGTGTGTCTTACTTAATTAATAATTAATTGATAATTAATTAATAATAATGAATTAATAATTGCTCCAGCTGTAGGTCTAGTGAATTGGAACTCTACATAAAGTCACATAATTACTGGTTTAAAAGTCAAAGCTTTTCAGAGGATGAAGAGACAACACTCGTTGGCTGACATCAGTGCTAAGCTCAATGAACCGGTTTATCCGGTGGATTCATTTTATGACAGCGCAGATCATAGTCACATGCGGGAAGTCATGTCTCCTTTCTATTTATGTCATGTCTATCGGTGTTCTAAAGAATGATATGTGGCCGTGAAGGGTGTATGTTATCTGTTTCAGTATATCCACATGCCAACCACAATACAGATATACACTATGTTACCAAAAGTATTGGGATGCCTGCCTTTACACACACATGAACTTTAATGGCATCCCAGTCTTAGTCCGTAGCGTTCAATATTGAGTTGGCCCACAAACAACAAGTTTCGCCCAACATGTTTCGCCCATAAATTGTGGCTTCATCAGGATGTTTAAAAAATGAAAGTGCTAAGTGCTGGCTTGGGAAATATCTTATACAGTATTCTGCATACAGGGTGCAAAATGCATCCCACTTATCTCCCTTTTTTAATATAGGAAATTTTAACCTATATTAACCATTTAAGGACCGCCTCCTGCACATATACGTTGGCAGAATGGCACGGCTGGGCAGATCCACGTACAGGTACGTCCTGTACTTCTACCCAGCCGTCCGAAGCTCCGGAACGGCGGGACTCGCGGACCCGATCGCCTCTGGAGTGCGGCAATCGGTCACCGGAGCTGAAGAACGGGGAGAGCCGTGTGTAAACACGGCTTCCCCGTGCTTCACTGTGGCGAAAGCATGGATCGCGTCATCCCTTTTATAGGGGGGAAACGGTCGATGACGTCACACCTACAGCCACACCCCCCTACAGTTGTAAACACACACAGGGAACACATAACCCCTACAGCGCCCCCTTGTGGTCAACTCCCAAACTGCAACTGTCATTTTCACAATAAACAATGCAATTTAAATGCATTTTTTGCTGCGAAAACGACAATTGTCCCAAAAATGTGTCAAAAATGTCCGAAGTGTCCGCCATAATGTCGCAGTCACGAAAAAAATCGCTGATTCGCCGCCATTAGTAGTAAAAAAAAATTTTTTTTTATAAAAATGCAATAAAACTATCCCCTATTTTGTAAACACTATAAATTTAAACGCTTATTGCGATTTTTTTAACCAAAAATAGGTAGAAGAATACGTATCGGCCTAAACTGAGGAAAAAAAATGTTTTTATATATTATTGGGGACATTTATTATAGCAAAAAGTAAAAAATATTGTTTTTTTTTCAAAATTGACGTTCTATTTTTGTTTATAGCGCAAATAATTAAAACCGCAGAGGTGATCAAATACCACCAAAAGAAAGCTCTATTTGTGGGGGGGGAAATACGCCAATTTGGTTTGGGAGCCACGTCGCACGACCGCGCAATTGTCAGTCAAAGCGACGCAGTGCCGATTTGCAAAAAGGGGCAAGGTCCTTTAGCAGCATTTTGGTCCGGGGCTTAAGTGGTTAACTGTTCTACCTTACAAATATTGTCAAAAGTATTGGGACGCCTGCCTTTACACACGCATTAAAGCGGTTGTAAACCGCATAAACAATTATTTTTATTTTTTCAAACCTGCAAGGCAAAAGGCATAATCAGCTAGTATCCACTGCATATTAGCTGATTATGAAATACTTACCTCGGAACGACGTGAAGAACACTTACCTGGTCCACGCCGAGCGAGATGTCATCTTGCTCCGGCGCGTCTTCCGGGTATCGCCGCTCCAGCGCTGTGATTGGCTGGAGCAGTGATGACGTCACTCCCGCGCGTGCGCGCGGGAAATTTCAAATCGGCGTGAATATCTCCTAAACGGTACAGGTTTAGGGGATATTCTTTATACCTACAGGTAAGCCTTATTATAGGCCTTATTATAGTCTTACCTGTAGGTAAAAGTCAAAAAGTGGGTTTAGAACCACTTTAACTTTAAAGGCATCCCAGTCTTGGTCCGTAGGGTTCAATATTGAGTTGGCCCCGCCCTTTGCAGCTATAACAACTTCAACTCTTCTGGGAAGGCCGTCCAAAAGGTTTAGGAGGGTGTCCATGGGAATGTGTGACCGTTCTTCCAGAAGTGCTTTTGTGAGGTCTGGCACGAGACGGTCTCCGCTCTAATTATTCCCAAAGGTGTTCTATCGGGTTGAGGTCAGGACTCTGTGCAGACCAGTCAAGTTCCTCCACCCCAAACTCGCTCATCCATGTCTTTTTGGACCTTGCTTTGTGCACTGGTGGGCAGTCATGGTGGAGGGGTTCCCTGGTGGTTTACTACTAGGGCGGTATGAAAAGCGACCATTCAGGCTGACAGACGGACCTGAACGGTCCGATTGCGTGAAAGGGGCCTATGTGTTCATATGTTGTTTGTCTCAGTCATGATGGAAAGAACAAAAGATCAGAGTCATTTCCTCTGAGCAATCAGGTTGCTCTAGGTGTATAGTATTATTATCACGTACGGGATTTCATACATATCACCTGAGATATAAGAATTGTCTTGTGTAACGTTCCATGGAGGGAAGTCGGAAAACCTGTCCGGGCTGTCTCATATTTCCTCCGGGTATCGATGGCTCTGGGCCAGAGAGCATTGTACCTTTTTTCATTGGATGAAAACCATACAGGTGTCAGGAAACAATGGTGTCATTGGCTCAGGCGGCTCCCCGAGCGATACGGGTGCTGAAAAAAAAAATAGACGAGCGATGTTTGCGTTCCTGTGATGTCACCGCTCATTCTGTCCATTGTTTGCACTCTTCCTGGAGTTCATCTCTTTGTGTGTCGCTGTCATGTGCTGAGTCATGCGTGTTTATTCTGGAGATTGTAATCTAAGCCTTCCTGGTGACACCATGACCACAAAAAAACACCTTGACCTCGTTACTGTGTTAATATTTAATGCCGCGTACGCACGATCGGAATTTCCGTCAAGAAAAGTCCGATGTGAGCTTTTGGTGGGATATTCCGACCGTGTGTGGGCTCCATCGGAATTTCCGACAACTAATGTTCGAGAGCTGGTTCTCAAATTTTCAGACAACAAAAGTTCTGGTCGAAAATTCCGATCGTTCGTATGCAATTCCGCCGCACAAAAATCCCACGCATGCTCGGAATCAAGCAGAAGAGCCGCACCGCCTATTGAACTTTGTGACAGACTCTCCCGGGACATCCCCGGAACCCTCTTATGTCTAAAATCATCCTATGTCCACTAGGGGCATAGGATGACTGAGAAATGATATCTTGGACTACCAGAGATGGGGGGCCAGATTCTCGTACCTTTGCGGCTTTCCGGCTATTTGAATTACGCGGCCTTACGCCTTACGATTTACGCTACGCCTCCGCACATTACGGAGCAAGTGCTTTAAGAATACAGCACTTGCCCGTAAAAAGTGCGGAGGCGTAGCGTAAATGGGTTGGGTTACGCTACGCTACGCTACGCTACGCTACGCCTCCGCACTTTTTATGGGCAAGTGCTGTATTCTCAAAGCACTTGCTCCGTAATGTGCGGCGGCGTAGCGTAAATCGGACGGCGTAAGGCCGCGTAATTCAAATAGTTTACAGCCATGGCTGCGTTTGATGGCACAGTGGCAGCAATTTATGGGTACAGTGGCTGCGTTTGGCACAGTGGCTGCGTTTGATGGCACAGTAGCTGCACTTGGCACAGTGGCTGCGTTTGGCACAGTAGCTGCACTTGGCACAGTGGCTGCGTTTGGCACAGTAGCTGCACAGTTTGATGGGCACAGTGGCTGCAATTGATTTTCATTATTTTTGGTTTGCTCCCAACATAACCAACAGCCTGAGCATTTAGTCACAAGATCTGTACTCAAAAGGATATACCCCTTTAGAAGAGATAACATGACCCACAGTATACGTCTTTTAGTTATATCATCGTTCAGTAGCATTGGAGGGAGCCTGGAGCATGAAGTTCCCCCAGGAGGGGTAGGTATGTCTGAAAAGTTTGAGAAAGGCTGGTCTAGACAAATTACTCTCAATCAGTGGCGTAGCGTGGGGGGTGCGAGGGGGACCACTGCCCGGGCCCAAAATTTAGAAGGGCGCTGTCACGAGTGTGGAGAGGAGGGAGCGCCAACAACAGACGGGACATAGGAACATAGACATGATGCCACCACTCCAGGCTTTACCAGTCATTATCAAGAATGCTCCTCTCTTCCCTACAGCCACCGGTGTCTCACACAGTGGATCATGTGACCAGACTGGAGCTAGCTGAAAATAGGTAAGTCCATGGGTCGGGGGGGGGGGGGCGCAAATTACTTGCCTCACCCCAGGCACTGACAACCCACGCTACGCCACTGCTCTCAATGGTTGCTTCATGCAGAAGGTTATCTCCATGGACCTTTGTACTTTACGTAATGAAACGGTAAGTCTTTACCTGTACTCTCCGGGGTGGGGATATCATCTGCTCCACATACTCCGCTGAGCTCCGGTATGTTTGTCAGATTGACGAACATCAGCTCTGGGACCTCTTCCTCCATCCATAACTGGTAAGCTGTCACCAAGGTGTACACCCCAGGGCGGTATGGTAAAGCGCAGTCCTCACCCCAGCT
Organism: Rana kukunoris; assembly: GCA_029574335.1. Lineage (NCBI taxonomy): Eukaryota > Metazoa > Chordata > Amphibia > Anura > Ranidae > Rana > Rana kukunoris. Next base: position 6,379,820 of record CM056054.1, read on the forward strand.
TACAATGCCAGCCTGGTACCAGACTCCCTCCACATTACACACCAGAGGCCCGCCGGAGTCCCCCTGCAATTCAGTGGTTAGAAATAATTAGACCAAATAGGATCCATTTCTATCTTAGCCTTGCAGTAAAGTCACATGCCTTGCTGGACTGACGCCCCATTTATTTTCAATGGCACCCTAATGTACCCAAAGCAATGCACATGTGTTCCAGCACCCCACATTTCATGGCTGTAGTGCTTTGCAATGCACATCTTGTTTTTCGATGTGATGGCGAACCTTGGCACCCCAGACACAGGGGAGGGCTGGCAGCCTTAGGCCTGGGGGGCAAGTCCAGTCAAGTGGCCCATAGAGTGTGGAAAAGTGATGGATCGAGGAAAACAGTTTAAGAATTTTTATGATCACAAGAGTCCGCACAGAGGCCCCCCTTACATCAGAGTCCGCACAGAGCCCCCCCCCCTTACATCAGAGTCCGTAAAAGAGGCCCCCCTTACATCAGAGTCCACACAGAGGCCCCCCTTACATCAGAGTCCACACAGAGCCTCCCCTTACATCAGAGTCCGCACAGAGGCCCCCCTTACATCAGAGTCCACACAGAGGCCCCCCTTACATCAGAGTCCACACAGAGCCTCCCCTTACATCAGAGTCCGCACAGAGCCCACCTTACATCAGAGTCCGCACCGAGGCCCCCCTTACATCAGAGTCTGCACAGAGGCCCCCCTTACATCAGAGTCCGCACAGAGCCTCCCCTTACATCAGAGTCCGCACAGAGGCCTCCCTTACATCAGATTTCGCATAGAGCCCCCCTTACATCAGAGTTCGCACAGAGCCCCCCCTTACATCAGAGTCCACACAGAGGCCCCCTTACATCAGAGTCCACACAGAGGCCCCCCTTACATCAAAGTCCACAAAGAGGCCCCCCTTACATCAGAGTCCACACAGAGCCTCCCCTTACATCAGAGTCCACACAGAGCCTCCCCTTACATCAGAGTCCGCACAGAGGTCCCCCTTACATCAGAGTCTGCACAAAGGTCCCCCTTACATCAAAGTCCGCACAGAGGCCCCCCCTTACATTAGAGTCCGCACCGAGGCCCCCCTTACATCAGAGTCCGCACAGAGCCCCCCCTTACATCAGAGTCCGTACAGACCCCATATACATCAGAGTTCGCACAGACCCTATATATATCAGATCTGATGTAAGGGGTGTTCTGGGAAACTTGGACTATTGTGTAAAGAGGGTCTCTGCTCACCAAAGCCTGCCCCCCTCCCCTTTAACAAAGTCCACAGAGCACCACATTTTATACACTGGGAGGCAGGAGAGACTAGAGAGGGTGAGCTTACCAGGATGGAGGCTGAGGCGCAGGCTGTCTGATTTGGGCTTTTTTGGGGTTCAAAATTCCTGTCCATTGCCCACACATGCCCGGGGAGGGTGGGCGGGGCAGACTCAGAAGGAGTAGGAGCAGATGAGCTCTATCTCTCCTCGTGGCTATGCAGAGAGAGAGAAAGGGGATGTCTGCGCTGAGGCTGAGCTATGTGTGAGACGAGACATAGCTCAGCTCTGCAGCCATCTACCTCAGAGCTGACACAGGCACGGCTGCACAGTGGGAGGTGAGCACCGGCCGTGACCTGTGTTAACAGAGCTCCAGCAGGCATATTTCTGCTCTGCAAAAACAGCATTTGATAGTGGCGGCCGGTGGCTGTGCATAATGTCACCAGCCTGGGGGGAGAGTTCCACACTTCCAGCCCTCCCCTGCCCAGACGTTTTGATGTTTTGGAACTACATTTCCCATGATGCCAAGCTACACTGCATGAGCATCATGGGATATGTAGTCCTAAAACATCTGGAGTGCCGAGGTTCACCATCACTGCCCTAGACTGTTCATTGAGCTGAAGGGTATGGACTGTGTGTCTGGCTGCCTCTGCCCTGCTTTATAGCGGCTCCTCCAGGGGTAGCGCTACAATCAGAATTAATTGTATCTGGGCTATGAACTCTTTCTTTGTGGTGAAAACCGTCTGAATCTCAAAAGTTTGGACCCACCTGGCAGGAATCTTTTTGCCCCTGGGGGTACCCAGAGCAGATCATATCACTCTGGATGATCGCTGTGCTGTTACTTTCACCGGTTCCCACATGGTACATCTGATCACAGGTCTCGTGGTCAATAAGTGGCGTCATTACCTTCTGTAGCGTTTGCGGATGCTGGAGGCTGACTGCGGGTGGAAATGAAGAGTCACTGAGTCCAGACGAAGAGTATTTTAGGAGAGAAGAGTTATAGAGGAAGGAGCAAAATCCTCCAGCAGAGCAGAGTATATCAGGAGAGGAGAGTTATAGAGGAAGGAGCAGAGTCCTCCAGCAGAGCAGAGTATATCAGGAGAGGAGAGTTATAGAGGACAGAGCAGAGTCCTCCAGCAGAGTATTTCAGGACAGGAGAGTTATAGAGGAAAAAGCAGAGTCCTCGAGCAGAGTATTTCAGGAGAGGAGAGTTATAGAGGAAAGAGGAGAGTCCTCCAGCAGAGCAGAGTATTTCAGGACAGGAGAGTTATAGAAGAAGGAGTAGAGTCCTCCAGCAGAGCAGAGTATTTCAGGACAGGAGAGTTATAGAGGAAGGAGTAGAGTCCTCCAGCAGAGCAGAGTATATCAGGAGAGGAGAGTTATAGAGGAAAAAGCGGAGTCCTCCAGCAGAGTATTTCAGGAGAGGAGAGTTATAGAGGAAGGAGCAGAGTCCTCCAGCAGAGTATTTCAGGAGAGGAGAGTTATAGAGGAAGGAGTAGAGTCCTCCAGCAGAGTATTTCAGGACAGGAGAGTTATAGAGGAAGGAGCAGAGTCCTCCAGCAGAGTATATCAGGAGAGTTATAGAGGAAAAAGCAGAGTCCTCCAGCAGAGCAGAGTATATCAGGAGAGGACAGTTGTAGAGGAAGGAGTCCTCCAGCAGAGTATTCCAAGCATGGTGTGGAGAATTGAAGACTTTCTAGTAATAGGAGATCACTTACCTCCAGAAGATGTGGCCCCCCAGCCGGTTACCCAGCAGTCCATACCACAGGGGAAGACAACAGAGGAGGATGGCAGACAGACCGGCATGATATAATTGGTATAATTGAGGGCACTGGTCATCTTCAGCAGGGCGATGTCCCCCGGGTTGCCCACAGTCATGTATTGTGGATTGGTTATCAAGGTCTCTACTCCGGAGTGGAGCTCATGGGGGGATGGGACTGCCAGCCGGTACCCTCCTAGGAGGACCCTGTAGTCCTGAGGACTGTGACTCCTGTGTATAACAAAAGGAAGTGTGTTACATCTAGTGACAATAATTACTTTTTTTTACCCTAAACGCCTCAATCAGGAAAAATGCTGCATCATGGCCACTAGATGGCGATGGTCCTCATATGCCATAGGATGATCATTGCCATCTAGTGGCCATTATGCAGTATTTTTCCTGGTATCACCGTAAACATCAGAATCTGTCGTTTTAGTGGTCAGGGTAGTGCAATAAAAAATATACGGATAAATGAAAAAAATAAAATACCATTTCGCAAAAATAAAATATAATTGTGAGATCCTTATAAGATAAAATATAATACAAATGCTGATGTAGACATTTAGGAAGTAAAGTATAACACCCACCTGTCAAAGCAATGTGCGGCACTGAGCACCCACTGCGGGGAGATGAGGGACCCCCCACATATAGGAGAGCCCCGGTACTGTACACTGACCTGCCAGGGCCACTCGCCAGCCACAGAGTCTGAACCCCCAACTATACGGCTGGAGGGTACTGCCGGGACACCGCAGGACATGGGGTTCGAGGAGGAAACTAGGAGAGAAGAACAGAAAAGTTACCAGATTCCTTCTGTACCACACACATAGGCATGCGCACAGGGTGTGCTGGGTGTGCCTGGGCACACTCTAATCACCCTGTGTGATGCAGAATTCCACTGCCAAATGCCCCCCCACCTCTGTGGCAGCGGAGACTTCAGAGAAATGGGGTGGGGGAATCTCTGTCCTCTTTCATCAAAAAGCCCATCAATAGGGTTCCCAACAATTTGTAAAAAAAAAAAAAAGATAATATTGTAAAAAAATAATAATAACAAAATAAAATAATGAAAACAAAAGACTACCGACACCAATCTCAGCTCTACTGCGCATGTGTGTTTGAGCTTTGGGGTGCACACCCTAATGCAATAGGCTGCACACACTTGGACCACACATATATAATGCATTACTGGTGTGTGACTGTGGGGGGAGGGGGGCATTAGAGTGTAAGCTCCTCTGTACAGAGACTGATGTGAATGGCTCAGTTTTCTCTGTACAGCACTGCGGTATATGTCAGAGCTATATAAATTAGGGTTGTCCGGATACCACTTTTTTAGGACCGAGTACAAGTACCGATACTTTTTTTCAAGTAGTCGCCGATACCGAATACCGATACTTTTTTTAAATGTGTCCCCAAATGCAGCCATGTCCCCCACATATGCAGCCATGTCCCCCCACATATATTGCAGCCATGTCCCCCCACATATATTCCAGCCATGTCCCCCACATATGCAGCCATGTCCCCCACAAATGCAGCCATGTCCCCCACAAATGCAGCCATGTCCCCCACATATGCAGCCATGTCCCCCACATATGCAGCCATGTCCCTCCAGCCATGTCCCCCACATATGCAGCCATGTCCCTCCAGATATGTCCCCCACATATGCAGCCATGTCCCTCCAGCCATGTCCCCCACATATGCAGCCATGTCCCTCCAGCCATGTTCCCCACATATGCAGCCATGTCCCTCCAGCCATGTCCCTCCAGCCATGTCCCCCACATATGCAGCCTCCAGCCCTGTCCCTCCAGCCATGTCCCTCCAGCCATGTCCCCCACATATGCAGCCATGTTCCTCCAGCCATGTCCCCCACATATGCAGCCATGTCCCTCCAGCCATGTCCCTCCAGCCATGTCCCCCACATATGCAGCCATGTCCCTCCAGCCATGTCCCCCACATATGCAGCCATGTCCCTCCAGCCATGTCCCCCACATATGCAGCCATGTCCCTTCAGCCATGTCCCTCCAGCCATGTCCCCCACATATGCAGCCATGTCCCTCCAGCCATGTCCCTTCAGCCATGTCCCTTCAGCCATGTCCCTCTAGCCATGTCCATACCTAGCCACCGCCGCCGCACGGAGATCATCACAGCATTCATTTGAATAGCTGTTTTGCCCGCGTGTATAGACACTCCCCCTTGCTCGGGATTGGACAGATTACGATCACCCATACAATCCCGAGCAAGGGGGAGTGTCTATACTCGTGGGAACACTACAGCTGTTCAAATGAACGCTGTGATGTTCCCGCACGTTCCCGTTTAACCCATGCGGCGCGGCTTTAGATGCGGTGGCTTTGGCGACGGCGACGGTGGGGGGGGGGGTTAGGGTGGGGGAAGTATTCTATTCAGGCATCGGGGGAATTTGCGGGAGTACAAGTACTCCCGCAAATACTCAGTATCGGTCCCGATACCGATACTGATATCGGTATCGGGACAACCCTAATATAAATGTACAATAATAATAGTGTGTGACTGTGGGGGGGGGGGGGCAAATTAGAGTGTAAGCTCTTCTGGTGCAGAGCCTGATGACACTGACTCAGTGATCTCTGTACAGCGCTGCAGTATATGTCAGAGCTATATAAATGTATGATTATAGTGTGTGACTGTGGGGGACATTAGAGTGTAAGCTCCTCTGTACAGAGACTGATGTGACTGGTTCTGTGATCTCTGTACAGCGCGACAGTGTATGTCAGAGCTATATAAATGTATACAAATAATAATAGTAGTGTGTGACTGTGGGGGGACATGAGGGTGATCTCTGTACAGTACTGTGGTATATGTCAGAGCTATATAAATGTATAAAAATAGCAGTGTGTGACTGTGGGGGGGGGGGGGGGCATTAGAGTGTAAGTTCCTTTGGTGCAGAGACTGATGTGACAAGCTCTGTGTCCTCTGTACAGCGCTGCAGTATATGTCAGAGCTATATAAATGTATACAAATAATAATAGTAGTGTGTGACTGTGGGGGGACATGAGGGTGATCTCTGTACAGTACTGTGGTATATGTCAGAGCTATATAAATGTATAAAAATAGCAGTGTGTGACTGTGGGGGGGGGGGGCATTAGAGTGTAAGTTCCTTTGGTGCAGAGACTGATGTGACAAGCTCTGTGTCCTCTGTACAGCACTGTACTATATGTCAGAGCTATATAAATATATACAAATAATAATAGTGTGTGACTGTGGGGGGACATGAGGGTGATCTCTGTACAGTACTGTGGTATATGTCAGAGCTATATAAATGTATAAAAATAGCAGTGTGTGACTGTGGAGTGGGGGGGGTATTAGAGTGTAAGCTCCTCTGGTTCAGAGACTGGCTCAGTGATCTCTGTACATCACTGCAGTATATGTCAGCGCTACTGTATATAAATGTATAATAATAATGTGACTGTGGGGGGACATTAGAGTGTAAGCTCCTCTGGTGCAGAGACTTATGTGACTGGCTCCGTGATCTCTGTGCAGCACTGTGGTATATGTCATAACTACAGTGCCTGCCGCCGAGAATGTGTTTTCAGCACGCCAGCATCGCGCTGAATCTCGGCGACAGGCTGCCGACATCTCGCACTCGCTGGAATAGTAAAAGTACATTCCAGCGAGCGCGTCATAGAAGCGACGGGGATCCGACGCGGATTCCCGCCAATTCTACACGTGGGCGGAGTTATGAATCCTGAAGGAGAAATCCCCGCCGGATTTTTAAAGAAAAATCCGGCATGGGTTCCCCCCTCAGGAGCATAACGGGCCCTTAGGTCGGTTACGGGTTGTAAGGAGACCCCCTACGCCGAAAAAACGGCGTGGGGGTCCCCCCACAATCCATAACAGACCCGTATCCAAAGCACGCCGGCCGGCCGGTCAGGAAGGGAGTGGGGGCGAGCGAGCGCCCCCCCCCCCCCTCCTGAGCCGTACCGGGCAGCATGCCCTCAACATGGGGGGGTCAGGTGCTCTGGGGTAGGGGGCGCACTGCGGCCCCCCACCCCAGAGCACCCTGTCCCCATGTTGATGAGGACAGGGCCCCTTCCCGACAACCCTGGCCGTTGGTTGTCGGGGTATGCGGGCGGGAGGCTTATCGGAATCTGGAAGCCCCCTTTAATAAGGGGGCCCCCAGATACCGGCCCCCCACCCTAAGTGAATGAGTATGGGGTACATTGTACCCCTACCCATTCACCTGCAAAACAAAAGTTTAAACACAAATAAACCACACAGTGTATTGAAATATTTTATTAGTTGGCCGCCGGGGGGGGGTGTGTATGATCGCTTTTAGAAAAGCGCCCCCCTCCGGCGGGCTTCTGTGGGGGGGTGGGTGCCGCCGTCTGGTTCTTTTCCGCCGCCGGGGGGGGCGCTTTGATAAAAGCGCCCACCACCCGGCGGGCTTCTTTCGACGTCTTCGGCGGCTGGGGGGTCTTCTCCCACTCTCCGGGGTCTTCTCCCGCTCTCCGGGGGTCTTCTCCGCTCTCCGGGGGTCTTCTCCGCTGACCGGCCGGCCGGCGTGCTTTGGATACGGGTCTGTTATGGATTGTGGGGGGACCCCCACGCCGTTTTTTCGGCGTAGGGGGTCTCCTTACAACCCGTAACCGACCTAAGGGCCCGTTATGCTCCTGAGGGGGGAACCCATGCCGGATTTTTCTTTAAAAATCCGGCGGGGATTTCTCCTTCAGGATTCATAACTCCGCCCACGTGTAGAATTGGCGGGAATCCGCGTCGGATCCCCGTCGCTTCTATGACGCGCTCGCTCTCCATCGCGGCAAGCCAGCTCGGCGCTGGCTCCCGCGATGGGGCTCGTAGGTGGTCAATCTCGCCGAGAAAGGGAGCGAGATTGACACAATATCCCAGTCACCTACTGTATATAAATGTATAACAATAATAATAGTGTGTGCAGGGCCGGCCTATGGGGTGTGCGAGCTGTGCGGCCGCACAGGGCGCCATGGGCAACAGGGGGCGCCGTGCGGCTATCACAGCTCGCAGAATGTGAGTCGCAGTCAGTTACTCACATGATCATCACAGGAGTCCGACTCCTACGAGTCACATCAGCAGGCGCTGCCAGGTCCCCCTGCCCTGGGACTGGGTGAAGAGCAACGCATCGGCTGCGGCACCTTAAAAAAAAATGGCTGCTGCCCGCCCCCGACAGGCACACTGCGCATGAGCCGATGGCAGATGGAGCATGCGCAGTGGCGTCTAAGTGCCGGGCGGCAGTATTTTTAAATGCAAAGCCGCACCGTCCACCGAAAGGTAAGACACACTGAGCCCCTGGCCCTGCATGCATCTACTTTTTCAGATGAAAAGAAAAAGTATTTACTTTTTATAGCCAGCCTACACACAGAAGGGGAGGAGAATATAAGGGACTTAACATAAGAAAAAGTTATTGCGTCTACTAACTACTAGTAATGGCGGCGACCTGTGATTTTTTTCTGTGGGTCTGCGACTTTGCGGCGGACAGATCGGACCCCTAACTGACATTTTTGGGGGTACCAGTGACATTACTACAGTAATCAGTGCTAAAAATATGCACTGTTACAGTAATAATGGCATTGGCAGGGAAGGGGTTATTTATGTATTAATTAATTAATTTATGTATATTAATTTATTTATTCATGTATATACATCATTGTTACCAGTCTATCCATGTATTTATTATTGTAATTGGATGCACTTAAATTAACTGTTATTAAACCAAATTATTTGTTACAATTTTTTTTCCTCTTTGTGTATGTTTAGGGACCAGGGGGCGAGGGGTGAAGATGGGGGGGGGGGGGGCACAGAATTAGCTCGCACAGGGCGCCCGAACACCTAAGGCCGGCCCTGAGTGTGTGACTGTGGGGGGACATGAGAGTGTTCTGTTCTCTGTACAGTGCTGTGGTATATGTCAGAGATACTGTATATACAGTCAGGGCAGCCATCACAAACATGACAATCTACAGAACAGCCACTAGGTGTCACATATGCTACATAAACAACAAACAAACATTGTAGATGATTTGGTGACTTTGTATTCTTTCTTCGCAATCTTTATATTGCTGTCACATGACCATCGGAACCCAACATGAAGTATCCAGTGATTCATAGTGATTTTATTCTTTGAGAGCCGGTTCACACTCCCGCGGCACGACTTCAGAGGCGACCAGCAAAACGACTTCTGCATAGAAGTCAATGCAGGCCGCCCCCGAGCCGCCCCCGATGTCGTGCAGGAACCTTTTTCTAAGTCGGAGTGACTTGCGTCTGTCCTATTAGAGCGGTTCCATTGCATTAAATGGGAAGCGACTCGTCAGGCGGCTGGTTTCATTGTGAAGATTGATGGGTGAATGTTCCCGGGTTTGATTAGTCTAGTGTTTGGTGAATGTTAGAAAAAAATGAAGCACAGCGCTAAAAAGATCTACGATAGAAAATATAAGATGGAAACTGAGGTAAAATTAAAGCTATGGGTCGCGGCGAACAAAAAATAAACTGAAAAAAAAAGGAAGGAAATAAATAAAAAGAACGCCCTATAAATATCTCTGAAACAATGTAACCAAATATAGGACCTAAAAGAAGCCCCTAAAAACAACAAATATAAAATACAAATCAATAGTACAGACGTGCTCAAAATAAATAATAATCTTTACACACAATACATTTCATAATGTGAATATAAATCTCCGGATGCCGTGCGCTTCTTACTTTTTTTATCTAAGTCTACGAGCTGAAATGACCTTAAGGTCAAACAGATGAGCAAAAGGCCCAATCCCCGAGAAGGCCCACTGCCACCATCCACCATAAGGTAAGTGTCCACCGAGAGGGCCCATCTCCACCATAAGGTCAGGGTCCACCGAGAGGGCCCATCGCCACCATCTACCATAAGGTCAGGGTCCACCGAGAAGGCCCAATACCACCATCCACGATAAGGTCAGGGTCCACCGAGAGGGCCCACCACCACAATCCACCATAAGGTCAGGGTCCACCGAGAGGGCCCACCGCCATCATCTACCATAAGGTCAAGGTCCACCAAGAGGGCCCATTGCCACCATCCACCATAAGGTCAGGGTCCACCGAGAGGGCCCACCACCACCATAAAGTCAGGGTCCACGAGAGGGCCCACTGCCATCATCTACTATAATGTCAGGGTCCACCCAGAGGGCCCATTGCCACCATCCACCATAAGGTCAACCATAAGGTCAAGGTCCACCAAGAGGGCCCATTGCCACCATCCACCATAAGGTCAACCATAAGGTCAAGGTCCACTGAGAGGGCCCATTGCCAACATCCACCATAAGGTCAGGGTTCACTGAGAGGGCCCATCCCCACTATCCACCATAAGGTCAACCATAAGGTCAAGGTCCACCGAGAGGGCTCATCACCACCATCCACCATAAGGTCAGCCAGAAAAGGAAGCAGCCCAATCCCCGAGAAGGCCCATCGCCACCATCCATCACTGGGCACCAGCCACAAGAAGGCATTTCTTCCTTTTGTGCCCAGATGAATACCCATTAAGGACCGGTGATTAATCCAGTCAGTCCAGCACGGTCTCCAACACAAGAAAGGTTATGTTCAAGACATATCTCCTACATTCAGTATATCTCCATCGTCCCTTGTGTAGCACATTCTCAATGAAGGGTTCCCATATGGGCTAAAACATTGGTTTTCTACCGTATGTGACCATATATTATAGCTGTGTCTCGTGAAGAAGGATTGGTGATCCTTGCTGAAAGTATGATGTTATGTTCAAGACACATCTCCTACATCCTGTATATGGTCGATTCCATTCCTGAGATTGAATACTCAGGGTCATTGTGTATCACAGTGATGGCAAACCTTGGCACCCCAGATGTTTTGGAACTACATTTCCCATGATGCTCAGTTATAATGCAGCATACATAAGCATCATGAGAAATGTAGTTCCAAAGCATCTAGGATGCCAAGGTTCTCCATCACTGGTGTATCACATACCCAATGAAGGGTTCCCACATGGACCAAAATGTTGGTTTTTGATGTTACCATATAAAAATAAGGAGCTTTGTTGGTGTGCTGAAGGCATATCTTACCCATGTTGTTTATTGTGACCAGCTGGGAGCTGATGCTCCACCCTTAGAACCAGTTGGTCAACTCCATCATGGTCTGTTAAAGGAATGTTCTCTGGCAATGCTGTGGAACGCATTATTGGAACCTGTAACAGTATGGCCTGTGGGACCCAGAGGCTACTGCAGGGTGTGGGGTACTCCTGTTTCAGCTTCACCAATGACTCTTGTGTCTAGGGTCATCCTATGTCCACTAGGGGCATAGGATGACTGAGAAATGATATCATAGATTACATGTGATGGGACAGTAATGATAATTCACAATGTATTGCAGGATATCTTGAAATATTACAGGTTATTGATTCTAAACTCAACTAGTCAATAGAGTGATTCATTCATGTGGGAACACAGACTGTTAAGGCGCTAATTAAGTCTGCTACTGTCATGTAAACCAACCTTAGTCTGGCTTCTAAAGACCGTTTCATTGTGTGGTGCTAATTAACACTGTATTGTGTGAATTTCTATTGATGATAAATGTGTATTGTATAGCAGGTGAGAAGAGCCGGAGTCATGATGTCTGGCTTGTCAGCTGTAGCTAATTAGCTCATGTGGATTGTGTCAGACCTGGTGCCAGAAAGTCTACCCAAAATGTGTATTGGAGGCTCGTTAGGAAGCATTGTATAATGTTGTGGGCGGAGTTGAGTTATTGTTCATATTTGGTTGCTGACTGTATATAAAGAGCCTGAGTTTACCATTAAAGAATCTATTCATTTTTTGAACCAGAGAACAGAGCTGTGTGAGTCTTGTTTTTGGGGAATCCTATGGGTGGTGTTCGTCTGCTGGATTGTGGAGTGTCAGATAAGCTGTCTTGGGTTGGTGGAATGGAATATCGTAAACGGCGTTAACCCCTGACCGTTACAGAACCCATGGTCAGGAGTCAGCTTGCTGTCTGGATTAGAAGTGTTCTTGCCTTTGACACATACCCTTTTAGTCACCCTCCCCCTCCTCGTTATGTTTTATATATGGATTGGCTGACAAATGATGTTTGAAATGAAAGCTTTGCAAAAAATTGAGAAGGAATATTTCACCTACCGATATTCATCAGAAGAATTGCAGAGAGGCTCCTCACTGCCATATTGGTGTGTCCTCCCTTGTGTGTCTTGGTCTTCTGTTCATCTCCAGGATAATAAAATCTCACACCTCGGAGTAACATGAGACCCGGCATGGTGTGTTCTCATACACCTTGGTATCCATCAACAAGCCAACACCCCCCGAAATCATCCATTCTGTGTATGGAGACCATGAAATATTCACAACACTCTACAGCTGAAGTGCGGCTTCCTTTGTCACACACATGTTTACACTTCTAGGTGTCGTGTTCCCGTTCCCTATCCAAAGTCTACAACAAAGAATGGGCTGACCAAGGTGCTGAACTCTAGGAAAATACAATATTCATATGAAAACTAGCAAATTACTCTTAGATGGCACTCACTCTACACCAGGGGTGTCCAAACTTTTTTCAAAGAGGGCCAGATTTCATGAAGTTAACATGCGTGAGGGCCGACCATTTTGCCTGACTTTTTTTTGGACCATTAAAATGAAATGCAAATTAAATATTTTATGCAAAGTTTATTGCAAACGGCAAACTATTCATTTCATAACATTGATGACAATATATCATATATAATATATCTTCTCTTCTCCACTCACGGTAACGATGAGCTCAGGCGTGTAAGGTTTAAAAAAATATATAAATCTCTCTCTCTCTCTCTCTCTCTAACTCTATCTCTATCATTCTCTCTCTCCTTCTCTCTCTCTCTCTCTCTCTCTCTCTCTCTGTATCTCTCTATCTATCTATCTATCTATCTATCTATCTATCTATCTATCTATCTCTCTCTCTCTCTCTCTCTCTCTCTCTCTATCTCTATCATTCTCTCTCTCCTTCTCTCTCTCTCTCTCTCTCTCTCTCTCTATCTCTCTCTCTATCTATCTATCTATCTATCTATCTATCTATCTATCTATCTATCTATCTATCTATCTCTCTCTCTCTCTCTATCTCTCTCTCTCTATCTATCTCTCTATCTCTCTCTCTCTCTCTCTCTCTCTCTCTCTCTCTCTCTCTCTCTATCATTATCTCTCTCTCTCTCTCTCTCTCTGTATCTCTCTATCTCTCTCTCACTCTCCATCTCTCTCTATTTCTCTCTCTCTCTCTCTCTCTCTCTCTCTCTCTCTCTCTCTATCTATCTATCTATCTCTATCTCTACCTCTCTCTTCCCCCTTTCTCTCTCCCCCCTCTCTCTCTCGCTCTCTATCCCCTATCTATCTATCTATCTATCTATCTATCTATCTATCTATCTATCTATCTATCTATCTATCTATCTGTCTGTCTGTCTGTCTGTCTGTCTATCTATCTATATCTATATCTCTCTCCCACCCTCTCTCTCCCCCCCTCTCTCTCCCCCTTTCTCTCTCTCCCCCCTCTCTCCCCCCTCTCTCTCTCCCCCCCTCTCTCTCGCTCTCTCTCCCCCTCTCTATCTATCTATCTATCTATCTATCTATTTATCTCTATCTATCTGTCTGTCTGTCTGTCTGTCTATCTATCTATCTCTCTTTCTCCCCCCCCTCTCTCTCTCTATCTCTCTATCTCTCTCTCTCTCTCTTTCTCCCCTCTCCCTCTCTCTCTTTCTCTCTATCTCTCTTCAAAAGGAAAGGAACTGTGTTTCAGTTTGATGTGGCCCCCCAAGTATATCCATCTGTGGCCCCTGGCCTGACTGTTTGCTGGACGCTGCGCGCTACGCATTGGTATAAGGCACAGGTGTCAAACACAAGGCCTGCAGGCCAAATGCGGCCCTCCAGGCCATTTTATGTGGCCCTTGCACCTCCCCTGCAGCTGCCGGAGAGTTCCAGCCCTCCTTTGGTCCTACTCCAGACCCTTACTTTCTGATTTCAAGCAATGCATCCAGCTTCTTACCAGCAGCAGCATAAGGAAAGGGGGGTGCACTGTGATGTAAGGGAGAGTGGGGGACTCAAATTCTGATGGTGGGGTGGCATCTAATGTAAGGGGAGGGGATGCGCTGGACATCTAATCTTACAGATACAACCGGGCCTTTTGAGGGCAATCATAATGCTGATGCGGCCCATGATGAAATTGAGTTTGACACCCTTGGGTGTAAGGTAACCAGATTCCCAAAGATTGTCCCATGGTCTTCTGCTGTGGGGCCTTGGACCCTTCACTACTAGCCTCTACTAGTATTAAAAAGACTGTCCTCTGATCACCAACCATTGGGGAGCGCTTTTGGAGTACCCTATGCCCCAATTCCCATTCAGTTTCCAATGTTTACCTGCAATGAACCACAAAAAGACAAGCGCTAGGCCAGGGATCTCAAACTGGCGGCTCTCCAGCTGTTGTGAAACTACAAGTCCCATGAAGCATTGCAAGGCTGACAGTTACAAGCGTGACGGGACTTGTAGTTTCGCAACAGCTGGAGGGGTCACCAGAGACCCTTGCTCTAGACTGTTTTTGGAGCCGTAATGAATGGACTGTTGCTTGGGTGACTGGTATCTTCTGTACTGTTTGGGAAAAGAAAAAAGTTAATCCCTGCAGGGATAGTGCTACATGAATAGAATTAATGAAACAAAAACGTTATTATATTATAAACTGTTTATTTTTATTTTTTTGTTTAATATTTCTATAAAATCTTTTTTTTTTACATGTGAACATTAATACAGGCAACACCCATGACAGAGGATTCCCAGAGCACTAGGGGTCTTCTAGAACCTAGCAGAAGATGTTTGCCTTGACATCCTCTCTTTAATTAAGACTCTGTATGGCGAATCTGTACATGGCTTGGATGAGGAGGAGTCACTACTCTGAGTCTGCCAGCACTGTGTACATTTCAGCTTAAGTTACTGAGCTCTATAAGCAGAAAGCACAGGAGATAAGCATGTGCAAAGCAGCCTTCTGCTGTCTGGAATACAGAAATGCTAAATATTTATATGTAATGTTTCCTATTTGCCTACAAAAAAAAAGAAAGTATTTTTTTTTTTACTCCTGACCATAAGTATATAACGAAAATAAATACAACATCGCTAGATTTTTTTTTTTAACCACACCCACCACCTGTACATACATCACTACTATGCTGTCCCTTTACCACCTACCACCTGTGTGTTTAGTAATCAACCTGACCCTTACCATCAACCCTATACTCCTATTAAGGTAGATGTTGGGTCATTTGTATTTCTATAATTATTGACAGAATTTGTGTTCTAAACGCAAAGAGTTCTCTGATTGGAGATCATGACAGGGGCCCTTCTCCAATCAGAGAAGGTTTTGCAATAATTGAGAAAAATGTTAAAAATTCTCTAAGGCTCCGATCACTCCTTCACATTTCCGAAAAACACACATCGCGCCATTAATTGTTAATAGCACCGCAAATGCAGCTAGCAGAAACACGTTTTGTGATGAAACGCGTCGTACACACAACAAACGGAGCAATACAAGAGCTTGAAAGGCTCCCTGATAAAGCAAAAATTCAAGAGCTACTTTGGCCCATTTGAAGCACATTTAAATGTGCTTTTACACAACCATGTGCAAAAAAAGCGCACATAAAAGTGCATAAAACATGATACACAGGTGTGAATGGGACCTAAATGGTGGCCATGCCAAACCAGAAACTCCCTTACTTAACGAAGGGCCCTCACTTGGCACGACACCCAAAAGATTGTAGCCATCACTGTAGAAAGCTTGGGCTACTGCAATGGTTTACAGTTGCCATGGAAGCCGATCAGGTATCATATAGGCATAAATACATTGTGCCAAGCTGGCCCAATGTTCAAAACAGTGGCCATGTCAAGCGAGCATACCCCCTGTGGTTACTATGTAGAAGGACAGCCTCTTGACATGGAACCCAAAGGTTGTCAGCCATCACGGTAATAGCTTGGGCTACTGCAATGATTTACAGCTTTCACAGAGGCTGATCAGATATCACTTACAGTGGAACCTTGGAATACAAGCATAGTCCGTTCCAGGAGAATTCTCGTAATCCAAAGCACTCGCATATCAAAGCGAGTTTCCCCATAGAAGTCAATGGAAACGAAAATAATTTGTTCTGCATTGACTTCAATGGCATGCAATACTGCATGTGGCCAGAGGTGGGAGGGGCACCAGAGAGCCTTACAAACACTTGGAAAGCCCGGTGACAGCTCAGCTGACCTCGGAAACCCTTGGAAAGGCTCGGAAACAACTGGGAATGGGGTAATTCGTAGTATTTCTGAACGGCTCCGCTCTGCTCTATCCGGCGCCTCTGCTCCTCAGGCCAAATGCGTTACTGCACACCCATTTAGCTTGAATTCTGCTAGTTTTAAAAGACAACACAGAGTCAGAATAAAAAAAAGAATGTTGCTCGTCTTTCAAAATGCTCGTTTACCGCGTTACTCGGAAACCAAGGTTCCACTGTATGCCATCAACGCGCCAAGCTGGCCCAGTGTAAGGATGCAAAGTAGATCATCTTTGGAGTTCAGCTTTAAGATATCTGCAAGACCTAGACCGCTAAATTTTCTGCTTGCTTTCCAAATTCAAGCATTGTGTAAAAATGTATAGGGAAGATGCTGGAAACCCATATATCAGGGCTTAATAAATTAACATAGAAATTCTAGAAATATTAAGGAAGTGTGGTCACGGTACCATACTGAATATATTAATTTAAACATCTAAATAATATACAAAGAGCTCAAACACAAACAGCAAACTATATATTTAAGGATCAGCTTAGATCGAGCGCGGGCATTCCCACAGGCAGCATGTAGGGCAGCCCATTAATTTCAATCACCTGACCTATAAGCGAGCAACTGGGAAAATAAGTCTCTGACTCACTTCCAAAAACACATAAGTTTGTAGATGTGTGAGGGGTTCCATTCACAATTAACAGAACTGTCACGCATCTGCTAAGGGGCTACGCGTTTCTGTTTAAAGCAGGGCCATTTGGACTACAGGGGGTTTCCCGGTGGGCCGATGGCTCAGTGGGCGGCTTCAGTGACAGTGGACCGCCGCCCCCTCTCCACTCCTCTGTCTCTCCCTCCCCGCAGCGCTCACCTGGAGGGAACAAAGAAGCAGGGGGAGGAGCAGGGGGGGTGACAGAGGAGCATGGGGAGGGGACAGACAGCTGACTCAACAGCTATGGTCGGGAGTTTCTCCCTTCTGCCTAATCTTGTCCCATAAGGGGGCACCAAACTGATGCTTTGCCCCGGGTGAAATAATGTCTAGCTTCCCCACCGGTACTGCCTATAAGGCCTCGTACACACGATCGGACATATCCGATGCAAACGGTCCACGGACCATTTCCATCGGATATGTCCGATCGGGAGTTTGATCCGATGGCGTGTACACACCATCGGATCAAATTCCCCGCCGCCAGCGGGCGCGGTGACGCGGCGGTGACGTTGACGCCGCCGCGTCACCGCACCAGGAAGTAAAACACTTCCGCGCATGCGCCGAATCCATTCGGCGGCGGCGCGGCGGCGGTGGGGGACGACATGTCTGCTGGTAAGTGTACTAACCAGCAGACATGTCGGGCGGACAGATTCCCACCGGATGGATTTCAAAGCATGCTTTGAAATCTGTCGGGTGGAGAAATCTGTCCGCTAGCCCATACACACGAGCGGAGATGTCTGCTGAAACGGTCCATCGGACCGTTTTCAGCGGACATATCCCCTCGTGTGTACGCGGCCTAAGGCCTCGTACACACGGACGGACATATCTGATGCAAACGGTCCTCAGACCATTTCATTGGATATGTCCGCTGGGCTATTTTGGTCCGATGGTGTGTACACACCATCGGATCAAAATCCCCGCCGGCAGAC
The DNA here is from genome assembly GCA_029574335.1 of Rana kukunoris. Taxonomy (NCBI): domain Eukaryota; kingdom Metazoa; phylum Chordata; class Amphibia; order Anura; family Ranidae; genus Rana; species Rana kukunoris. The sequence goes on from CM056054.1 coordinate 6,397,734, forward strand.
AGCGCGGTGACGTGGCGGTGACGTTGACGCCGCCACGTCACCGCACCAGGAAGTAAACAACTTCCACGCATGCGTCGCATCCATACGACGCTTGCGCGGGTGGATATGTCCGCTGGTGAGTGTACTGACCAGCGGACATATCCGACGGACATGTGCCCGGCGGAAAAGTTTCAAAGCATGCTTTGGAAATTTTCCGCTGGAGAAAACAGTCCGAATCCATCCGTTTGCCCCTACAGACGAGCGGATTTTTCGGCTGAAATGGTCCGTCGGACCATTTCCAGCAGAAAAATTCCATCGTGTGTACGAGGCCTAAGAGTACCAGTACCAGCCGTTCTACTCCAATAAAGTAGAATGGCTAGTGGCTAGTGAAGGGGGAGAGGGGGCTTGGGTGGCCGGGGGGGGGGGGGTGCGGGAGGTCCGGCCGCCATGGGAGAGACCTGTCAAAGTGGGCCAGTCTGGATGAAGTCCAGGGCCAAATTTCTGTCCCAGTCCAGCCCTGGTTGAAAGCATGTGATTTTTTGTCAGTCCCCCTCCCCCACAGACAAAGCTGTGGCCTTACCCTTAGAGGCTGATTTATACCGCATAGACACACGATCAGAAATTCTGACAAGAAAACCGTAGTTTTTTTTCTGACGGAATGTCGGCTCAAACTTGTGTTGCATACACACGGTCACACAAATCTTGTCAGAAATTCCGACCGTCAAGAAAGTGGTGACGTACAACACGTACAACGAGCCAAGACCAATGATGTTCATGTGCAGTTTGGCTCTTCTGCTTGATTCTGAGCATGCATGTTTTTTTTGCGTGTCGGAATCGCATGCAGACAATAGGGAATTTACGATAGGAACTTTTTCCATCGGAAAAATAGAGAACCTGCTCTCAATCTTTTGTTGGCGGAAATTCCGACAGCAAAAGTCCAATGGAGCCTACACACGGTCAAAATTTCAAAAGCTCACATCAGACTTTTCTTGTCGGAATTTCCGATCGTGTGTACGCGGCATAAGAGTTTAATTTCAAAAACTGTCTGTCACCTAAAAACTTTTTAGTATCCCGCTTTATTATTATTAAGTCAACAACACAAGGTTCTTTAAATCTCAGAGTATAGTTGAGGCTAGGGTCACACCTTGACGTGTCGGCAATGGTCATAAAAAAAATTACACGCTTTCCTCACCAGCACAGAAACGCGTCGCCCCGTAGCAGATGCACAATGGTGTCATTAGTTATTGCCACCCCCATAGATCTGCAAACAGGAGCTTTTTCACAAGGTCCAAGCCCTATGGTGTAACAGCATAATGCAGTTCACTGTGGCGTGTTTTTTGGCGAAAAGTCAGGGACTTATTTTCCGTCTTTCTAGCTCATAAGGCAGCACCATGAATAGATGTATAAAAAGGAAAGGATCGCCGCTTCTCCCGACAAGCTCAGGTGAATAAACGATAAAAAGTGGCCTCAGCCTACTTTTTTCTCCACCAAACCACACACTCTGATACATTTAGCCCTGCCCACCGGGGGGGCTTAATCATAGGGTCCCTAGGTTTGAGCCCCGTTGGACAGGGCAAAATGCATCAGGATGTGGGGCTTGGTTTGGAGACAAGTAGGCTGAGGCCCCACTTTATCGTTTATTCACCGGGGCTGGTCGGGAGTAGCGACAATCCTTTTCTCTTTACCGTATTTTCCGGCGTATAAGACGACCATTTACACTTTAAAAAAAATGGCCAAAAAGCAGGGGGTCGTCTTATACGCCGGGTCAGCTGCTCGGATGCCTGCTGGATGTGCGGTAACACTGTATGTAGCTTCGGCTACATAAGTATATACCGCTTAGCCAATCCCGGTGAGCGATGTATTTAAATGAATACAGAGCCTGGTCGGATTGGAGGAACAACCTCTGCCAATCCCAAGAGGCTACATACAGTAGCCTGCTGGGATTGGCTTTTGAGAGTGAGAGAGGCGCGGGCTGATGATGTCACAGCCTCTGCCAATCCAAGCAAGCTTTGTATTCATTGATAGAATACATCGCTCGCCGTGATTGGCTCCAGCTCCAGCAAAGATGAAGAAGAATATGGCTCCATGTCCAGCAAGAAGAAGGAAGACATATGAAGCGTCAGAAGGGGGTCGTCTTATAAGGTGAGTACGGGCAAAAAATCTTTAAAAAAATTAAAATTAGGGGGTCGTCTTATACACCCGATCGCCTTATACACCGGGAGATACGGTACATTTACTAACCCTCTGGAATTTTATGGGGACAAGCCTGAACCCCATGTTCTGGGATGCAGGAATATGCTTTCACCTCTACTTTGAAGGGGCGACTTAATCAAATAAGCCATAAAGAGATAGTTGAAAGTTGTGATGGTGTTCCTTGAGAGTCCCACTAAAAACATAAATGGGAGAGAATACACAAATATAAAGAAAAACAAAATTAACATGCGGGCTTTGTCATCTTAATTATGGTATTTCAAATAATTTTTTGGCGATTATGGAAGATATAATCAGAAGGCTCATCGGTATAGAAGATCCAAGGTTGGCTCCATTGGCAGCAGTGGTTTGTTTGACCACACCTAAGACCTGAGCTGCCTGTTTGGGCCGTTGAGTGGATAATTTGGCAGTGGAGCATGGCGTAGTCTTTACTGTTGTGGTATTTACTGTTGTGGGCTTTCCTGTTGTGGTATTTACTGTTGTGGGCTTTCCTGTTGTGGTATTTACTGTTGTGGGCTTTCCTGTTGTGGTATTTACTGTTGTGGGCTTTCCTGTTGTTGTCTTTACTGTTGTGCTGTTCATGTTTTTGAAGGTGTCATTGAGATTACACTGTTCGACCATCCAAGTGGTGAAGTTGGAGACTTTGGTGTAGACTCCAGGGATGCCAGGTGTGGCACAGCCAACCCCCCAGCTGACAATCCCAACCAGGAACCAAGTGTCACCTACCTGGCATGCCAAGGGACCTCCTGAATCTCCCTGAAAAAAATTAAATAAACAAAAGATGAATCCCAAAAATTTCAAATGGACCATCAAGAAAAGCATCTGGCTCTATACAGCTTCAGTCCATCTCTATACAGGTGACCTTTGCTCCTAATAAAGTCTGTCATTGTGGCCTCAGTCAAATTTAGGATCAAATATTATCTTTTGGGTATTTTTGTTTACTATTCGTGCATTTCTGTATTATCATATTGTAATTACCCTATATACTGGAGTATAAGCCGAGTTTTTCAGTAATTTTTTTTGTCTCCAGCTGTGTGGTGTGTCGCAGCAGTAACACCTGTGCCGAAATCAGGAGATAGGGTCTCCTTCATTCCCTCCTCCTCACAGTACAGATAAACCGAACACCCCCCCCCCCCCCTCTATTCGGTTCGCACCAGAACCTGCGAACAGACCGAAAGTTTGTGTGAACTTTAGAACGCTGTTAAAGTCTATGGGACTCAAACGTTTGAAATCTAAAGTGCTAATTTTAAGGGCTAATATGCAAGTTACTGTCCTAAAAAGTGTTTGGGGACCCGGGTCCTGCCCCAGGGGACATATAAATGCAAAAAAAACTTTTTTAAAAACGTCCGTTTTTCGGGAGCAGTGATTTTAATAATGCTTAAAGGGAGACAATAAAAGTGAAATATTCCTTTAACTTTTGTACCTGGGGGGGAGGGGGGGTGTATAGTATGTCTGTAAAGTAGCACATGTTTCCCGTGCTTAGAACTGCACAAAGTGTAATTTCTGAAGGAAAAAAAAGTAATTTAAAATCATTTGCGTCTATAATGAATTATCGGCTCCCGGCAATACAGAGAAAAGTCATTCATAAAAATGCATGGGGTTCCCCCCAAATTCAATTAGCAGACCCTTCAGGTCTGGTATGGATTTTAAGGGATACTCCACCCCAAATTTAAAAAAAATGGTGTGGAGTTCCCCCCAAAAATCCACACCAGACCCTTTATCCGAGCATGCAACCTGGCAGGCTGTGGGAAAAGAGGGGGGAATGAGAGAGCGCCCCCCCCCCCTGAACCGTACCACGCCACATGCTCTCAACATTGGGAGGATGCTTTGGGGGTCTGTGACTTTTCTCTGTATTGCCGGGAGCCGACAATTCATTATAGCCGCGAGTGATTTTAAAAGACTTTGTTTTCCCTTCAGAAATTACACTTTGTGCAGGGACAGTTCTAAGGACGGGAAACAAGCGCTAATTCACAGGCATACTATATACCCCCCCAGGTATGAAATTTAAAGGAATATTTCACTTTTATTGTTTTACTTTCAGCATTATTAAAATCACTGCTCCCGAAAAAACTGGCATTTAAAAAAAAAAAAATTGCATTGATACATGTCCCCTGGGGCAGGACCCGGGTCCCCAAACACCTTTGAGGACAATAACTTGCATATTAGCCTTTAAAATTAGCACTTTAGACTACAAATGTTCGAGTCCCATAGACTTTAACAGGGTTCTAAATTTCACATAAGCTTTTGGTCTGTTCATAGGTTGTAATGTGTAGCAATGTTCGAGTCGAACATGAGTTCAACTCAAACTCGAAGTTCATCCCTACTTACCAGTCAGCTGACCTCTATGCCGTGAACTGAGTGGGACAGCCCTGCTGGGCGGGCGCGAAAAGGCTGGGAGAGTGGTGCAGGCTTCAGGAACAGCCCAAGATTCAGTGACCCCTGGCAAATCGTCATTCGACCCCCGAGGGGGTTCCCGACTCCAGGTAGAGAACCACTGCACTAGATTCTAAGTTGGTAACCAACAACAAGAACAACTTAGCCTTGCTCAAAACATTACCTGTGTACAGGACGGCGAGGGATGTCGGCATCAAATAAATCTCCAATAAAAAAATTGAAAATAGAAAAAAAAAGACATAAAGTTAGTTTCACACACCTGGCAACCATCTTTTCTTTGGTTGGTATAACCGGCACAAATATTGTCACTTCGGATAGTCCCCAGTGGGTATATGTCTCCGTATTTCTCAAGGAACATTTGATCACATGTATTGGGATTTATCAGCGGGAGTTTCACTTCCTGTAGGGCGTGTGGCTCAGGTAATGGAACTGGAAAAAGAAGACATTAATAAGGATGAGTGGCACATTTTAAAATTATATAAAGCCATAGCCATAGCTTTTATTTGCTGAACCCATCCTCCAAATTTTTTTTATAAATGAGACTGTAACGGGAGTCACTTTTGGGCAAAGTATGAGCCAGGAAATAATGGGCATTAAGAATATATCTTGGATTGAATTCTATTGTCTATTGTGTTAATTAAGTCTGCTACTGTGATAATGTGTATTGCACCTCCAGCTACCTGGCTGTCTGTGTAATGTAAATTGAATCCAGACTAACTTCTAAGGATCTTTCATTGTGGCTTGTGCTAATTGACCCTGTATTGTGTGAAGGTCTATTGATGATAATTGTGTATTGTAAGTTAGCAGACAGCCTAAAGGCCAGCTGTAGTTAATTAGCTCATGTAAGTAAGGTCAGGAGCCGGAGACAGGATGTCTACAAAAAGATGTGTATTGGGGATTATTTTGTGATGTTGTGGGTGGAGTTGTGTCATTGTTCATTTGGTTACTGCAGTATCCTAAAGTGTATATAAGAGCTGTACTTCTCAATAAAGGGTCTATTCCTGCGGAACCTCAAACAGAGCTGTGTCTCTTTATTGGGGTTCGTTTGCCTGACTGTGGAGTGTCGGTAGCTGCCTTGTGTTCGGGAACGGAATATCCTAAACGGCTTTAACCCCTGTCCCATTTAGGGTTCCATTACAGAGGCCTTCACCAGATTTAGTAAATCAACGCCTCTGTGTGTTTATTACCCACCACACCATGCTGCACCCGCCCACATTTGGTGTAGTTGGCAGGATACTGTAGGCAGGTTTTCCACTGCAGGTGGCGCATGACTGTAGCGGCAATGCAGATGGGGGAGGAAGTTGTGAGGAACTCTATAATTTCCTCACAAAATGGCCCAGTCATTGGGCAGCCAAATCCTCCGGGGCTGAAGCGATTATACAGACACATCATTTGAGTGGTGTGTTTGATTCTGATACCATATGATTCCTACTTCTGACACCCAAATGACCTGTTAGATGGGGCTATCCTGGTGCCTTAGGTTCAGATCTTTATGCAATGGTAGATTGCATTGAAAAAGAAAAAAAGGGGGAGTCCCGCTAAAGTTTAAGTACACTGTGCCTCATAAAGTGCACAAAATGAATACAGCGTCAGTGATACATGTGATGACACATATGTGAGCGCCTCAAACACATAAACAGTTGGAGATCTAAAGAGATTAAAGTCCAAAACAGATGGGTAGGTGACAGTATTGACCCCAGAGACATTGGTCACGGGACATCCCGTGACCATTTCTCCATCGAGACGAAACGTTGGGAGGCGACGTTCTGACGTCACCGCATCACGTGATTGGACCCAGAAGATTCGGCATCACGTGACCACATCCCCATCGAGACGAAACGTTGGGAGGCGACGTTCTGACGTCACCACATCACGTGATTGGACCCAGGAAGATTCGGGCTGCACGTTCTGAAGCCGGCCGGCTTGCTATGTTTTAAACGCTCCATTTTATCTACATTGATATAAGTGTACATCTTTTTATCTAAATAAACATCTTATGCGAGTCTTCCCTTTCTCTCTGCATATCCCTACATGGGGAATCACCTACTGGTTAAGATCTGCTCGTGGTAGCTGACTGATCCGAGGATCCCATAAGTTTATGCTGTTTTTGATCTCTCTGAGATCTATCTTTCTGGTAAGGGTCAGTGTTTGATCGTGGTGGAGGGACTTTGTCATCACTGTCGTTGGACCTTTTTTGGATCTATTTCACACTGGGGTCAATACTGTCACCTATCCATCTGTTTTGGACTTTAATCTCTTTAGATCTCCAACTGTTTATGTGTTTGAGGCACTCACATATGTGTCATCACATGTATCACTGACGCTGTATTCATTTTGTGCACTTTATGAGGCACAGTGCACTTTAACTTTTTTCTTTAACTCCACCTTTTTTCTTTATTTTGCTGTATATGTTGTATAAAAATGTTTGAGTCACAGCTTGCTATTTAGTTTAATATATGGTATGCGCAGTATTCTTTTATGCTAGATTGGCTGGGTCCCCTTCAAGTTTTCAATGCAATCTATGAGCTTTCATTAACCACTTGAGACCCGCGCTATTGACAAAAGACGTCCACAGCGCGGCTCTCAAGTGCCAAGTTGATGTCTTTGGACTTGATTTAAAGTGCATTACCCGCGCGTGCCACTGGGTGGCGCGCCACGGGTAAACACTATCCCACCACATCGCTGGGGATCCGATGCATGTACCTGGCGGCCGCGATGTCCGTCGGGTACACGCGATCGGCGGGAACACAAGCAGATGACAGCAGGGACATGGAGCTCTGTGTGTAAACACAGAGCTCCACGTGCTGTCAGAGGAGAGGAGACCGATCTGTGTCCCTTGTACATAGGGACACAGCATCGGTTACCTCCGCCAGTCACCCCCCTCCCCCCACACAGTTAGAACACACCCAGGATACACATTTAACCCCTTCCTCACCCCCTAGTGTTAACCCCTTCCCTGCCAGTCACATTTATACAGTAATTAGTGCAAAAGTGTCCGATATGTCCGCCGCAATATCGCAGTCCCAATAAAAATCGCAGATCGCCGCCATTACTAGTAAAAAAAAATAATAATAAAAAAAAAAGATAATTCTGTTCCCCACTTTGTAGGCGCTAAAACTTTTGCGCAAACCAGACGCTTATTGCGATTTTTTTTTTTTTTTTACAAAAATACGTCGAAAAATACGTATTGGTCTTAACTGAGAATTTTTTTTTTATTTTTTTAAATTGGGATATTTATTATAGCAACAAGTAAAAAATATATATATTTTTTTTAAATTGTCGCTCTTTTTTTGTTTAGAGCGCAAAAAATAAAAACCGCAGAGGTGATCAAATACCACCAAAATAAAGCTCTATTTGTGGGGAAAAAAATACATCAATTTTGTTTGGGAGCCACGTCACACGACCACGCAAATGTCAGTTAAAGCGACGCAGTGCGGAAGCTGAAATTTCGCCTGGGAACAAAGGGGGTTTATGTGCCCAGTAAGCAAGTGGTTAAAGGTAATGTACAGTTGGGTGCTAGCTCCTTGGGGACAGAATGCCACTCACCGTTTTCTGCAATGGACCCCCAGCCTGTTAGGGAGCACATCATCCCATCGGGAAAGTTCTGATTGGGCCCAGGGAGGCAGATTGGAAGAATGTTGCTTGTGAAATTGATGGGAATCTTCAATTCAAGCATCGCAAGGTCCCTGGAGTAGTCTTCGTCATTGTATTCCGGGTGAAGGGTGACGGTTTTTACATCTATGGTGACTCTGGTGCTGCTCAGACCAGTGAGGTTCACAGCGCCCAGCATGACGGAGAGCTTTGTGCGATCTTTTCCACTGAGAGAGAAAGAAAGAACATTATCAAACCTTCATAACATCTCCATTACAAGGGTCCTGATTTCATTAGCCATTCCACCCCCCGGCCATGCGCTTACATACCAGAAAGTAGCAAGAGGAGAGCGACAAGGAGGAGGACTTCCTATAGGGGAGAAGTTCTATGGGACAATCTTGCCTCTATTTTAAGGTGACCAGATTTTTAAAATGAAATCCAGGGACATATTTTTTTTTTTTACTAGCAATGGCAACAATCGGCGACTCTCTGCCCATCGACGCCTGCCTCACAGCCTCTCAAGTCTTATGCCGCGTACACACGGTCGTTTTTTGCGATGAAAAAAAAGGACGTTTTTTAAAACGTCATTTAAATTGATGGTGTGTGGGCAAAACGTCGTTTTTTGTCTTAAAAAAAACGACCAAAAAAAAATTCCAACATGCTTGAATTTTTTGTGTCGTTTTTCAAAACGTCGTTTTTTGTTTCACAAAAAGTCACCGTGTGTAGCAAAAACGTCGTTTAAAACGACGTTTTTCAACCCGCGCATGGCCAGAAGCTAGTTATGAAGCGAGCTTCAATGGAAAAGTGTGGTGAACGTAACCTCGTTTTTTGTGAAAAAAACGATGGTGTGTATGCAACATCGTCTTTGAAAGTGACGTTTCAAAAACGTTGTTTTTTACTTCACAAAAAACGTCGTTTTTTTTCATCGCAAAAAACGACCGTGTGTACGCGGCATTACTCTTCGGGCCCTGGCTACTACTGGATGGGGATTGGAGGAAGATCACTCCATCAGGGAAGGCAAGGGAATAGGCAGGCGGCTGGCCAGGATTTGAGCCAAGGCAGAAGAACATGCGAGCGGAGCTGAATGGGCATGCGCCCGAAACTGGAGAAAAAATTCCCTCCGACCAGCACATGATCATGAGAAAGGGGCAAAGATAATGGGAATAATACAACCCCCCTATGCTAGTAGGCACGGCGGAGCAGGGTTGTGTAATTCATTTTTTTTTTATTCTGCACTGAAATTTCCCCTGTCCCCTATTAAATCCAATCTGGGGACAAAACCAGGGACAGACTTGGTCCGGGGACAGTGTCCTCAATCAGGGGACTGTCCCCTGAAACTGGGGATGTCTGGTCACCCTACTCTATTTGTATAAGGAGTTGGTCTTGGGAAACGTAATCAATTGCCATTTTCCACCATTTACATGACTCTTAAATTGAATCTGTCAGCACCTTTACAAGTCCACATAAATAAGTTCCTTGCATGCCACAATATACACAGGGGGCACCTGTGTGAGTCTCCCCATCACCCCTCCTTTCAATGTGCTGAACAGCAAATGCAGGTTGCTCTCTCCTACCAGTAGCACGCTCTCCCCTTCTTACCCTGCTACGGCCTCCAACAGTCTTAGTTGTGAAAGTTTGAAAGGTAAGTTGTAGACTAGTCCGGTCAGTCCCCTCCTCGCCCTGTCAGTGCAGAGCTGCAGTGCAGGTGCTCAGCAGAAGGAGCAACCAACGTAGCGATCAGCCTCAGTACAGAGAGCTACCCACAGCTTACAGAACGGCCCGCCAATGCAGAAAATACCGGGGTTATGATAGCTGTCTGCTGCCATAACCCCTGGTATTCTACGTCAAAGTACCAACGTACAGCTACGGCGGTTTGCGGTAAGTGATTGGGGTGAGGATAGCGCTGGATCCTTTTTTTTTGGGGGGGGGGACTGAAGAACCTCTTTAACATGAAAACATATATTTGATGTCAGGTTCACATTAATTCTTATCAATATTCCTATCACACACGTTCCTGGCAAACAAGGCTCATAAAACGGTGGGTGCTCCACGGGCCAGTGCTCCCACTAGGCAATCTAGGGGCGCACTGCTGCCTAGGGGGTGCAGCCAACACTGTTGACTTCCTTACTAGCCTGGCTGGGGAACACGAGGGCCCTACACAGGGATGGGGCGCTGACTGACTCTCCAGAGAAAGCAGAGCCATGGAGGACATCGTCATGGTTGAGGCAGAGAAGGTCAGCAGCAACTCAGCCTGTAAGGAGGGTGACAGTGGAGGAGGTGAAAGAGTCAGGCACAAGAACAGCCGGGGAGCCGGAGGTGGCGGCACCATGTCTTCGGACGTAAAACAAATTCCTACTGCCCCGGTGAGTCTGCTCTGACCCTGATGTAGTCACCTGTGTGGCCCTAGGCAAGACTAACGGGGAGGGGGACGGACAGGTTGCTGTTAGCTTTGCCTAGGGGGTAAAATAGTCAAGCACCGGCCCTGAGAGCTGCAGAGATTACCAACTGGGTCGTGGAAACATCAAGCAAGTGTACATATTCGCCAGCACACCATGGATCAACAATCACCGTCCAAAGGTTTCTTTATTGCAGAGAGATCACATCACAGAGATAAGTGCAACTTTTTGGAGCCGCGCAAGGCCCCATCGTCAGGCAACGTAAAGGTTCACATTAATTTCCTGTTCAAATGTATTAATATTCTGTTCTTTGCTTTTTGGAAAAGAAAATTGAACTTACTTTAAACAATGAGCCGCGGTGGCCAAGCATGTTCTGGATATGACTGCCGCCCCACAGACATGATTGCCATTGTGGAGGAGGCTTGCCATCCATGGCGTCTTGCCTGAAGTAATACTCGCTCCCCCCACAACACGCTGGGATATGGACGGATGACCACATTCTGGAAGAGAAAAGTAAAGTGTTCCGTCAGGCTAAACTCACCAGAGTCCAGCCTGCATACTCAGACACAGACCACCAGCTAAGTCCCATGGAGGGTCACCGCCTAAAAACGTCTTAAATGTCTGATGTGAGTGATGTCTGATGTGAAGTGGGTACAGATTTTTCTCTTGTGGTGAGTTGTATTTTGACGCAATTTTCTTGTTAATATTGACATTATTAGGATTGTCTCTGTTATTTTTGGAATTATTTTTTATAATGATGGTTTTTAGCTGGAGAGTTAACCTGAGCTTAGGAGATTGATTTAGGTGGAAGGTTCAAGGCATAGGCTTGTAGGGTATGGGTACAGGCGTACCCAGTGTAGGGTATGTAGGGTATGGGCACAGGCGTACCCAGTGTAGGGTATAGGCACAGGCGTGCCCAGTGTAGGGTATGGGCACAGGTTTGCCCAGTATAGTGTATGGGCACAGGCGTGCCCAGTGTAGGGTATGGGCACAGGCGTGCCCAGTGTAGGGTATGGGCACAGGCATGCCCAGTGTAGGGTATGGGCACAGGAGTGCCCAGTGTAGAGTATGTAGGGTATGGGCACAGGTGTGCCCAGTGTAGGGTATGTAGGGTATGGGCACAGGCGTGCCCAGTGTAGGGTATGTAGAGTATGGGCACAGGCTTGCCCAGTGTAGGGTATGTATGGTTTGGGCACAACTGTGCACAGTGTAGGGTATGTAGGGTATGGGCACAACCATGCCCAGTGTAGTTCTCCAAATTGGTTACTAGATCTTGCCATTTTAATTTATTTAATAATTAGGGTTAGGGATCCTGTAGAGCAGGATAGGCTGTGTAATTCCTTAGTAAGCCACTAGAGGTCCTTCGAGTAGTGAATAGGGTATACCATAGATAGTGGGGTAGTGTCAGTACCGTAATTGCCAGTGTGGTGCATTGTGGTTGGGCAAAGGGGCTCTATATAAATAGTTAAATATATAAATAGTCGGTTGGTTGGTTGGTTGGTTGGTTGGTTGGTCGGTCATTAAAAGCAGTGCAAGGACCAAGACAGCCAAGACAGCGGTGAAAAAACTCCCCTCTCCATTGAAATGAATGGCAAGCTGTTCAAAAGCACCTACAAAAGCTCTTCAAAAGCGCTCAGTGTTTTTACTGGCAGTTCAGAAGCGCCTCAGTATGAAAGTGGCCTTAGTGGAGAAGCAAGGAAGTAGAGGCGCAGCCAGGGCCGGTGCTACCACTAGGCACACTTCTGCCTAGGGGTGCCCAGCCGCTGGTTTCCCTCTGCTCTGCAGACTGCAGCATGTAACTAACTCAGTCCCAGGCAGCTGCTCTGTCCAACCGGTGGTGTAATTAGAGGCGCATCGCAGCACTCGAGCCAACGCTAGAGGAAGCAGAGCCGATGCTTCTGTATAGCGCTGCCTCCTGTCACATGGGTAGGGCAAAGGGGGTGGAGTCAGGGATGGAGCCCAAGGGGGGGGTGGCAAAATTGGGTTTCGCCTAGGGGTGTCAAAAATCCTTGAACCAGCCCTGGGCGCAGCATTAATTAGACTAGTCATATGGGATATAGAACTCTGTCGATACCTTAAAGTTTTTGGCTGCTCCTCAACTCTGTGGTTATCTGTTTGCAAGGAATGTTCCGTCACTATTGGGATAAATGAAAGTGTGTAAATCTGTTCATCAATTGTGTGCCAATAAAGGAGTCAAAAGGCTGCCATTGTGTAGACTTCTCCTAACCTCAAGATGGGAATGTCTTCTGAAAATAAAACTTGTGCCGGGTGAGGCTGCTATTGGGTCCATTACCATAAATCTTGAGGATGAGGAGGGAATGGGAAAGGCTACTATTGGTGCTGGTTAGGTCAAGCCGGGGAGGGAGATTCCACTGTCACGGTGCCCATTGGAGGATCCCATGCCTGTAGAACCTCAATGACTCAATGAGTGAGCAGGAACCTCTTTTGGGCAACAAATACGCATAGGGCAGCCCATTGAAGTAAATGATCTGCCCGAGGCGCAACTTGCAGAAACATTCAGAATCGCAAGCGGGAATGCTAGTTCTCGCAACAACCCCATTTCTGGACAAGGCCCAAGTCTTAGAACTATTTTCTCTTGAACTTCAACAAATCTTAACTAAATGCCAACAAAAAAAAACATACCTTTAGATTTTAGATTTATAAAACGTTAAAATATTTTAACATTGTCTGCCCAAAGACTGGCCATTGGGACTACAGGGAGTTTCCCGGGGGGGGGGGGGCGATGGCTCAGTGGACCGGTTTCAGTGACAGCCTGTGAAAGTAATGGCTGTGCGGCTCGCCCTCCACTTCATGCAGAGATGTGAGAAGGATGAGAAAAATACAGAGGAGAATAAGTGAAATAATAAAAGAGGAGAGTGAGGACTCCTTATGTTATGCTACTTATGTTTTTTATGCACAACTGCGTCAGTGGCGGTTCGTCCATAGAGGGCGCTGGAGCGCCGCCCCCTCTGGCTCTCACCGCCACTGTGTCTAATAACATAGATTCATGCATTGCACGAATCTATGTTATTATCGCTGCTGCCGCTGTTATTCAGATGGTCGGCGCTCATGTCCGGCCATCTGAATAACGCCAGCTGGTTGGCTGTACGGAAATGTCTATCAGAGCCAACAGCTCTGATAGGCTTTCCCAGTACAGCCCTCGGGTCCCGGAAGCTTATTCTCGGAGCGCACAGACTGTACGCCCCTTGGATAAGATGACAGGCGTCTCAGCCAATCAGGTTGGCCGGTTCTGGCTACCGGTAACCTGATTGGCTGAGACGCCTGTTAGTCATCGAGGGCGGGAGAAGACATTGTGGGATGTGGATGCCTGACTCCAGTAAAGGTAAATGCCGGGCGGGGGGGGGGGGAGCAATTTACAGGGCACAGGAAAATTGGCACAGCGGCGACCATGGGCACAGTGGTGACAATGGATGGCACAGTGGCTGGTTTAATGGCATGGCACAGTGGTGGGAATTGATGGCACAGTGGCTGCATTTGATGGCATAGCACAGTGGTGAAAATTGATGGCACAGTGACTGTGTTTGATGGCATGGCACAGTGGTGACAATTGATGGCACAGTGACTGCGTTTGATGGCATGGCGCAGTGGCTGCGTTTGGGCACAGTGAGACTGCAATTTTTTTTTTTCCTTTGCGCCCCCCCCCCCCAAAATTTTGAGCACCAGCCGCCACTGAATTGCGTATAGTTTATATACTGTTTTTGTGCTTGTTTGCAAATTTGTGGGCCGGTCTGAATGAAGCCCAGGGCCAAATTTTGGTCTCAGTCCAGCCCTGCCCAAAGATATTACTATATTGAAAGACAAAATTTGAAAGTAGAACATTACCTGTACAGGAAGCCCCCTTCAGGACAACACCTGGAGAAGAGAAACATAGGATGAGATTTACTGAAGCTGGTGCAATCAGAATCCGGTGCGGCTGCACATGGGAGCCAATCAGCTTCTAACTTCAGCTTGTTCAATTAAGTTTTGACAATAAAACCTGGAAGCTGATTGGTTTCTATGCAGAGCTGCACCAGATTTTGGTAAATCAGCCCCATAGTGTGTGATACACCAACAAATACATTCAGCAGAAGTATGCGGGCATAGGACACACCCTTTGCCACGCCCCCTTAACCACTCCTTACTGAGCATGTAAACCCCCTTCCTGACCAGGTGAAATTTCAGCTTGCGGCACTGCGTCGCTTTAACTGACAATTGCGCGGTCGTGCGACGTGGCTCCCAAACAAAATTGGCGTCCTTTTTTCCCCACAAGTAGAGCTTTCTTTTGGTGGTATTTGGTCACCTCTGCGGTTTTTATTTTTTGCGCTATAAACAAAAAAGGACGACAATTTTGAAAAAAAATACAATATTTTTTACTTGTTGCTATAAAAAATAGCCCAATTTAAAAAAAAAATAATCAGTTTAGGCCGATACGTATTCTTCTACATATTTTTGGTAAAAAAAAAAAAAAAATCGCAATAAGCGACTGGTTTGCGCAAAAGTTATAGCGCCTACAAAATAAGGGACAGAATTATTATTTTTTATTATTATTTTTTTTACTAGTAATGGCGGCGATCTGCGATTTTTATTGCGACTGCGACATCATGGCGGACACATCGGACACTTTTGACACATTTTTGGCGCCATTCACATTTATACTGCAATCAGTGCTATAAATATGCACTAGTTACTGTATAAATGTGACTGGCAGGGAAGGGGTTAACACTAGGGGGTGAGGAAGGGGTTAATGTGTATCCTGTATAGTGTTCTAACTGTGGGGGGAGGGGGGTGACTGGGGGGGTGACCGATCTGTGTACTAGGAACACAGATCGATCTGCTCTCTCTATGACAGGACGCTGTCAATGTGAGAGCCGGCAATGAGAGATGATCTCATATGTTTACATATGAGATCATCTCTCATTGGCCCATCAGATCGCATCGCAAACGGCCACTCTGATTGGCCGTTTGCGGCGATCTGTGATTGGCTGTGTCCAAGGGACACGGCCAGTACACAAGTTCCCCGCTGCGCGCTCGGGAGCGCGCGCTGGGAACACAGAAAGAGGCTGCCGTGAAAACACGGCAGCCCGGAGATTTAGAACCACCCTGCGGCCGCATATAGTCGTACGGCCGTAGGGAAGTGGTTAAAGAAGAATTGTACAAAAAACAAGATTGGTTAAACCCACAAGAGCGTTTTTTTTACCACTACGATTCCTTTATATTGGCTTTTGGAATTTACAAATCCAGCCATTTAGAAATCAAATTAGGACTGGGAAACACTTGTTGATAGATAAAAAGTGCTTCTTATATACAACTATAGAGATTAGACAAAAATGAGGGACTAATGAGGAAGAAAGAGGGACAGGGGGACATTGCTCCAATTCAGGGACAGTTGGGAGCTGTATATATATATATATATATGATTTTATATATATATTTACTTTATATATTTAAAATAAAATAACAATAAATAAATAATCATAATAAAAATATCTTTCAGTGTCTAGTAGTAGTTAGTCATGTTGAATTTGAATCAATTTGTAAAGTTAATGACATGTTATAGCTTCTTCAGGAACTTAAGAAGTGGGCTGGATAAGCTTTTTGAACATGACAAAAGTCCAGTTGAATATGTAACAAGGCCAGTTTGCTGGCCTGAATTTATGGGAGGAGCCCGGGGGTATTTAACCAGCCCACTCACCTGTGGTCTTTGTCGGTTTTCTGTGAGCGATACCCCCCCCCCCCCCCCTCCCATCCTCTTTTTAGGGCATTTCTCAAATTCATTTCTCTCCACAAAATATTCATCTCTAATCTTGGGTATGCCACCTTATCTTGGCATATCATCCATCATATCAGGGCACACTTCAGGTCTCTTTCATGTGGTAAGTCTGATGTTAAGTCTATCTATCTTGTTCATATCCGTATCGGACATAAATAACTACGACTAGATATACCAGGACCTGGAGAAATTAGAACTTTTGCAGATAAACTGTCGTCTTTGGGATGAAATGTATTGTTGGTGGTTGAAGAAACTTCAAATTGATACCAAGAAGGTTATTCTAAAATACTTTTATATCATTTCCATACTCTGACCTACTTTGCTGCATTTGAACCCCCCCCCCCCCCCTAAAAGGAACATGTTTGTTGTTGTCAGGGCCGCCATCAGGAATTTTGGGGCCCCTTACACAGCTTCAGGCATGGGCCCCCTGGAGCTGCCGCCTGAAATTGAGAAGTGGGGGGGGGGGGGGCTGCCGCGAATTGAGAAGCGGGGGGGCTCTTTACAAAAAGAACAAATGAAAAACAATATATGTAAAAAAAAGGGGGGTAGCCATCCGGAGCCCTGGGGACCTCTGGGCCCTTTAATAAAAAGGAAAAAGAGAGAAATATATATATATATATAATTTTTAAAAGGGTGGTTGCC
This sequence comes from Rana kukunoris, assembly GCA_029574335.1. Lineage (NCBI taxonomy): Eukaryota > Metazoa > Chordata > Amphibia > Anura > Ranidae > Rana > Rana kukunoris. The sequence goes on from CM056054.1 coordinate 6,414,717, forward strand.
ATCTGGGGCCCTGGGGACCTCTAAGCCCTTTAATCATTTTTTTAATAAAAAAAAAATAAAAAAAAAGTAGGGGGTTTTCATCCAGGACCTTTAATAAAAAAGAACTAAAAAAAACATATATATAAAAAAGAAATAAACATTTATAAAAAAAAAACCTCTGGGCCCTTTATTAAAAAATATATATATATATATATATATATATATATATATATATATATATATATATATATAACAAAAAAAAAGGAGGGCTGGCATCCGGGGGCCCTGGGGACCTCTGGGCCCTTTAATAATAATAATATATATATTTTAATAAAAAAAGGGGGGTTGTCATCTGGGGCACTGGGGATCTCCAGGCCCCTGGGGACCTCCGGACCCCTAAAAAAATGGCCCTTCAATAACAAAATAAAGTAAAAATATATTTAAAAAATATATTTTTTAATAAAAAATTAATAAAAAAAAAAGGGGGTTGCCATCTGGGGCCTCTGGGCCCCTGGGGACCTCCGGACCTCTAAAAAAATAAAAGAAAAATAATTGGCCCTTTAATAAAAAATAAAAGAAAAATATATATAAAAAAATATATATTTTTTTATAAAAAATAAATAAAAAAAAGAGGGGGTTGCCATCTGGGGCCCTGGTGGCCTCCGGACCCCTAAAAAAAAGGTGTAATGCCTGTACCCCCCAGATGGCGGCCCTAGTTGTTGTGTGCCTTCAGATATTACTCACCCAGTGTCAGGAATAAGACAGGGAACAACCTTTTCCAGCTGAACAGACATCGTTCTTGGCCAACAAGCGTCAAGGTTTGAGCCTTCGTCATTTTCACCACAAGAGAACTAAAACGATTCTCGACTTCGCAAACGGCTACCCAGGTTCTTCTAAAGAATTAAATATTTGAAGCCAAATTCTGGTTTTGAGTCTCTTCTTATCTCCGTGACCAAAATGTCATCAATAAATCTCAGGTGGACAATTCAGCTTGGCACTACGGTTCTTCGACCGGCAAAGTTCTGCTGTGCTCCTATCGCTACAAGGACACGTTTATAGGCGGATATAATTGTAGTTTTGCGTGCCAAATGTTCCCCAAAAGCCATGCCAGTTCCATGTGAGTCTTACCACTATACCTTTATTGTCTCTCAAATGGATCAATGTCCTCATTCTCTTTAGACTTCGTCAAAGTGTTGAGTTGCCAAAAACACACAAAAACAATTATTCTCAATCACGTTACATAATAAATCTAATGAAAGCTACCTTGTTGGAACCAATTAATTTCATTGTGCCCAAAGGCGACATAAGGAAATCTAAATCCTATATATCTTGTCAAATAAGGGCCCGTTCTGTCCAGTGTACATAATTGTACTAGAACAAGTTGCGCGCGTCGTGTCACTCAGCCCTGACTTGGATTTACCTCAGGCCTGGCTCACAGACTGGCCAAACTTTCCTACACGAGCACCTAGCTAGGGTGCAATGCCACACAATACAAGATTCATGGGCGTTGTTAGGGGTGGGCTGGGGAGGCTGGACCCCCTAATGGGTCGATGGAAAGCCCAGAGTCTCGGCCATAGAGCATTTATTAAATAGCCCTGAGTGCCGCCAAGCAGGGACCATTTTGTTTCCGAGCGCCGCCGAGTGACAGAGCAGGTCCCACATTCTGGAGCATGCAGCACCTAAGGTGGACGTCCCACTGGTCCAATCCGGGACCGCGGGACGTGTAATGTCCATTATAGGCACCGCAAGCTTAGAAGGTGGGAATTACAATGCCGCCCGTCGTGCCATGCGACATCCCCGCCTCCTCTACTCTGACTGACTGAGCCTCCTCTCCTCTGGCACCACGGCTGCCCGCCACGCCACATCCCCACTCCCTGCTCGGTGGCTCTCCTCTCCTCCTTGGGTCCATTACTATGACGGGCACATTGGGCATGCCGGCGCCGCACACCAAGGCTGAGGTAGGCAACGTCCGTGATTGTGTATGTATGTAGGTCAGGTCAGTGTAGTCAGGTCAGGTCAGTGTGGTCAGGTCAGTGTAGTCAGGTCAGGGTGGTCAGGTCAGGTCAGTGTAGTCAGGTCAGTGTATGCAGGTCAGGTCAGTGTGGTCAGGTTAGTGTAGTCAGGTCAGGTCAGTGTGGTCAGGTCAGTGTAGTCAGGTCAGGTCAGTGTGGTCAGGTCATTGTAGTCAGGTCAGGTCAGTGTGGTCAGGTCAGTGTGGTCAGGTCAGTTTAGTCAAGTCAGTGTGGTCAGGTCAGTGTGGTCAGGTCAGTGTAGTCAGGTGAGGTCATAGTGGTCAGTTCAGTGTGGTCGGGTCAGTGTAGTCAGGTCAGGTCAGTGTGGTCAGGTCAGTTTAGTCAAGTCAGTGTGGTCAGGTCAGTGTGGTCAGGTCAGTGTAGTCAGGTGAGGTCATAGTGGTCAGTTCAGTGTGGTCGGGTCAGTGTAGTCAGGTCAGGTCAGCGTGGTCAGGTCAGTGTAGTCAGGTCAGTGTGGTCAGGCAGTGTGGTCAGCTCAGTGTATGCAGGTCAGGTCATTGTGGTCAGGTCAGTGGGGTCAGGTCAGTGTGGTCAGGTCAGTGTATGCAGGTCACCCTGCGCTACTCCACCAGCCACGCCCGCAACCAACCCCCCCCCCCCCCACAGAGCCGGCTTGGCTTCAGGCTGAAGCCCCTGGTCTTTTTTGGCACTTAGCAACACCTCTGTACAAGGTACTGTGACACCGGGGATTCATTAGCACGGTGCTAGTGCTTCCCAATGAGTTCTGTCCACTTAAAGGGCTTATTGGCTCACCTCACCAGAAATAGTTTGCAGAGAAATTGGATGCCCATGCAGGGGTTTTCCTCATCACTATTATTTGCAAGGAAAAATTCTTCAGCCTCCTGGTTCACGCCTCAGGTCTGGTCTTCAGACCAAAAACACACAGCTACTTAAACTCCAGCTTTTCAATGCACACCCAAACTCCGGCCTTCATCCTCAGGCCCTTTTTATGTCTCCTCCAGATAATCTTCTTTCCCAACATCAATGCACACAGAGATATTGGCTCACAATTGTCTCCTAAGGTAAAGCCAGTGGCGGCTGGTGGTCAAAATATTTTTGGGGATGGGAGGGCGCAAACAAACTGAAAAAAAAACATCAAATGCATACACTGTGCCCACCAAATGCAGCCACTGTGCCATCAAACTTAGCCACTGTGCCATCAAATGCTCACCTCCCGGTCTCAGACCTCCAAACAGTCAATTTTTGGCTCTGCCTCTCCTCCACTGAAGAGCAGCAGGAGCCGCAGTGATATCGTCCAGCAGGGGGAGTCGGCATCCGAGCCACAAGGCTGTTTCTCAGCCAGCATGGGATGCCCAGTCTACGTTAATCCGGCCCTGAATCCGGGGACAGACTTGGTCTGAAGACAGTGTCCTCAGTCTGGGGACTGTCCCCGGAAACTGGGGATGTCTGTTCAACCTACAGTACAGTGAAGACTCAGGGGTGCTGATAGCATCTTTCTCGAGGAGCGGAATGTGGCCTGACCAGTTCGTACCCAAATTGGAAGGCTTCCAGTAAGGACAGCCTGTCCATGCACTTTCCCTGCTCCTCCAGAACCTATCACTGATGCTAAGAACTGTCCCTGACAGACAGTTATCCTGTCCCCAAACTGCGACTTGCAGCCTAACCCAGGAGCCAGGGTCTGAAAAAAAAACATCAAATGCAGCCACTGTGCCTATCAAACTCAGCCACTGTGCCCATCAAATGCAGCCACCGTGCCTATCAAACTCAGCCACTGTGCCTACCAAACGCAGCCACTGTGCCTATCAAACGCAGCCACTGTGCCCATCAAACGCAGCCACTGTGCCATCAAACTCAGCCACTGTGCCCATCAAACGCAGCCACTGTGCCATCAAACGCAGCCACTGTGCCCATCAAACACAGCCACTGTGCCATCAAACCCAGCCACTCCACACAGTAAATTTTTGGCTCTGCCTCTCCTCCACTGAAGAGCAACAGGAGCCGCAGTGAGATCGTCCAGCAGGGGGAGTCTGCATCCGAGCCACAAGGCTGTTTCTCAGCCAGCATGGGATGCCCAGTCTACGTTAATCCGGCCCTGAATCTGGGGACAGACTTGGTCTGGAGACAGTGTCCTCAGTTTGGAGACTGTCCCTAGAAACCGGGGACATCTGGTCACCCTACAGTACGGTGAAGACTCAGAAGTGCCGATAGCATCTGTTTTGAGGAGCGGAATGTGGCCTGATCAGTTCGTACCCAAATGGGAAGGCTTCCAGTAAGGACATTACACAACCCCCCACCCCATCTCTGGACCCCTGTACATTACACAGCCCCCACCCTAGCTCTGGACTTCTGCACATTACACATTCCCCCCTCACAGGTCTGGACCTCTGTACATTACACAGCCCCCCACACTATGCCTGGACCCCTGCACATTGCATAGCCCCCCACACCAGCTCTGGACCCCTGCACTTTCCCTGCTCCTCCAGAACCTATCCCTGATGCTAAGAACTGTCTTTGACAGACAAGTATCCTCTCCCCAAACTGCGACTTGCAAAAATGTGTGCCAAACCCACGAGCCAGGGTCTTCAAATGATGACCCAAGACAGCCACAAACGGAACATGGGGTGCCAGCAAACAATTGGATAACTGCCTCCGGGCTCCCACGGTCCAAGGAAACCATAGAGAAACACGGAGAATGCCCTTGATTTCCTCCCCCATCTGAATTGCCTCTAAAAATAGACTGCACCCACCTACGCTCCTCAATAGACTGCACCCGCCTACGCTCCTCAATGGGACGAAGAACGCACACAAAATGTATTTTTATTTATTTAAAAGGTTTAACCCATCCGTACGTCATTCAAAACTCGGCTTTAGATCTACTCTCAACTTTAGGAGAGTCATTTAAGTTCAATGACACAGAGTGCTGTGCTGGAGCATCTTCGGAGGCCCGGCGTCTCGCAGTCGTTACGCCCTGTTATACGAGGATTTAGAGTTTCATTTTAAGATACAGCCTAATCCCCCTATTAGTCCCTAATACAAAGCCAGCTAATTGGCAGAACACGTTTATGGCTCAGGGACAAATCGCGGGACACAATCCCTTTATCCTCCAGACTGATGCCTCTTCAATAGAACGGCACAATAGACAGACTATCTCGGATTGTTGTCCTCCCTTTCAGAAAAGAGTGTTTGCTGACATCTGCCGCGCTCCGCGGTGAATGGGCTTGTCACACATGATGTGTCCCCGGGTGGAAAAAGTGAAAAAGGAGAGCGGCTCGGTGTGTAGGGTCCCTATTGACCGCAAAGTTTACCTTTCTGGATACAAAAGCTGAAGCCGCATTTAGGTTTTTATTTTTACTCTTTCCCAAAACTCAACGTTTGACCTGACAGATAAAGGAGACTAAAAATAGGCGCAGAAACCTCCGCAAATGGAAAATGAGGCGCGTTTCGCTTTTTTCTGTTTTTTGAGGGGGTTTTGTTAACATGTATTCATTATATATTAAGTACATTCAATTATCCATAAGTGACTATTTAAGAGCCTTTGCAGGTTATCAGATTAGAGTTACACAGGAGGTCTGGCCAGGGGCAATACTAGAGCATTTGGCACCCGGGTTGGATCCTATATGCGGCACCCCCCAACTTTAAAATATAAGAACACCCCACTGTGCAGCCTGCATACCTCTGCACCCCCTAATATCTCTTTGTTAATACTGATAACTCCCCCTCCACAACTGCACCTCTGGACCCCTTTACATTACACAGCCCCCCGCAGATCAGGAACCCTTTACACTACACAGCCCCCCCACAGGTCTGGACCCCTGTACATTACACAGCCCCCCAACACTATCTCTGGACCCCTGCACGTTACACAAATCCCCCCACCCCAGCTCGGGACCCCTGTACATTACACAGCCCCCCCCAGCTCTGGACCCCTTTACATTACACAGCCCCCCACCCCATCTCTGGACCCCTGTACATTGCACAGCCCCCCCAAGCCAGCTCTGTACCCCTGTACATTACACAGTCCCCCCCACACAGGTCTGGATCTCTGTACATTACACAGCCCCCCACACTATCTCTGGACCCCTGCATATTACATAGACCCCCACATCAGCTCTGGACCCTTGTACATTACACAGCCCCCCAACACTATCTCTGGACCCCTGCACGTTACACAAATCCCCCCACCCCAGCTCGGGACCCCTGTACATTACACAACCCCCCCCCCCCCAGCTCTGGACCCCTGCATATTACACTTCCCCCCAGCTCTGGACCCCTTTACATTACACAGCCCCCCACCTCATCTCTGGACCCCTGTACATTGCACAGCCCCCCCAACCCAGCTCTGTACCCCTGTACATTACACAGTCCCCCCCACACAGGTCTGGACCTCTGTAAATTACACAGCCCCCCACACTATCTCTGGACCCCTGCACATTACATAGACCCCCACATCAGCTCTGGACCCCTGTACATTACACATTGCCCCCCCCAGCTCTCAGCCCCTGCATATTACACATTGCCCCCTCCCCCAGCTCTGTATCCTTGCATATTACACAATTTCCCCCAGCTCAGGACCACCTACACTACACATTAGAACCCCTGCATATTACACCTTAACGCCCCCCAGCTCTGAACCCTGTACATTACACAGCCCCCCCAGCTCTGGACCCCTGCATATTACACATTGCCCCCCCCCAGCTCTGAACCCCTACATGCTACACATTTCCCCCCCAGCTCTGGACCCCTACATATTACACATTGCACACCCCCCCAGCTCTGGACCTCTGCACATTATCACCCCCCTCCCCTAACTCTGGAATCCTGCAATTCCTACTTTACTGTAGGGTTGCCAGCCACCCTTTCTTTCAAGTCAAACCCGAACACTTTAGCAACGCATGGCAATTTTTATTTTTATTTATAGTATAAACTATACATATATTTTGCTATTAAATTACAATTTTCATTAGATATTTTATTATTATATATATATATTTATATTTTTTAACACTCTACCTGTAACGGAATGGCCCGTGACAGACTGAGATATTCCTATGTCTAGGGTCACCTTATGTCCACTAGGGCCATAGGGTGACAAAGAATCATAATTCATATATTACAGAAGACATTAATAAGGGACATTAATAATAATCCAGGTTTGCAGGATGTCTTCAAATATCAAAAGCTGTTAGCTATGCAATCTGGGCACACATGCTTTTGAAAGGTGTTAATTCAGGTCTACAAGACCAGAGTGAGTCATACCTTTGTATAATATGCTATTGAAATATCTTAAGGTGTTGGCTATTCACTGTAAAGACATTCCGTTGAAGGTGTGGATTGCACCCACTCTCACAAGACTCTGCCATTGTGTGATAAAGCTGTCTAGATAACTTATTCAACTAGATGTCTGTGTTACTATTCAAGGTTAATTGAACACTATTGAAGATACGGTGCCGACAAGTCTACATGGTTAGCTTACCTGAATGCCTTTTAGAGTGTGATTGAAGCCCCCCATGGTGTGAAGGGGGGTGGAGACTACATTGTCCTGTGACTAAATGCATTATGCTTGAGACTGTATAAGAAGCTGAGAAAATACCAATAAATTGTCATATCTTTGAAGCAAGTGCAGAGCAGAGTCTCGTCTTGTTTATGGGAATGGATATGGATCGTGTATGCAAGATTGTCGCAGTGTGTCAGATAAGCTTGTCGTGGATGGATGGAAGGTCGTAAGCGGTGGTGACCGTTACACTACCTTTATTTTATTCTTCTTCTTATAATAGCATGGGCTGTGACAGGTCCTCTTTATGAAGAGTTCTGGGGTCTGTGAGACTCCATATCTCATCTGTTGCCTTCAAAGCAGCAAGACCAAATTGGGCATTGGAATTACAGGTATGGGTAGTTTTCCATCATGAGATCGGTCCAGCTTGGACCAATGTAACCACAAGAAGAAGTTGCATTGTAACCTCGAGAAGAAGTTGTAACCATGAGGAGAAGTGATTGCCCTGCTGATATGTGGTCCAATGCCCAATTTGGTATAGGACCACCTGTAGGTAAAGCCAATCCACCCTGCCAAATGCTTTTTCGGGATCCATTGAAAGAAGAAAACAAGGTGGATGGGTGTCCAGTGGGTGATCTTGATCACCCTGTTGAAGTTGTCCCATGCCTCCCTGCCTTAGACTATACATGGTTACATTAGTCCAAGCTGGACCGATCTCATGATGGAAAACTACCCATACCTGGAATTCTTATTTAACCTAACCCTGTCTAAAACTTTCTATAACATCCCAGATAGAACCAACAGAAAATTATTAATTGTAGAAGTTCTCCAAACATACACTCACCAATGATCAGGGCAGATGTGAGAAGGAGGGTCTCCGCTGGGGGCTTCATGAGAGCAGCTGGTGAGAAGAAGACCTGTGATAATAGAAAGGCGGGTGTCACATCGTTTTTTCCGTCGGAATAAACTCCGATGGGTTTTTCTGACGGAATTCCACTCAAGCTGTCTTGCATACACACGGACACACCAAATTCCGACTGTCCAAAAGGCGGTGACGTACAACACTACGACGAGCCGAGAAAAATGAAGTTCATGTTTTTTTCTCAGTCGGAATTCCACACAGACTAAAGGAAGAGTTCAGTAGAGTTCTCTTACTGAAGCCCTGTACACACGGGCCAGAATCTCATCAGAAAAAAAACTTGGCAAGAAAGCTCTGCCAGCTGGTTCTTGCCGAGTAAACCGATCTTATGTACGAGGCTTGAGTCTGTCGGAATCTGCGACAAAAAAAATCCGATTGGGGCACACACATGGTCGGAATATCCGATGAAAAAACTCCATCTGGCTTTTTTCATCGGAAATTCCGACCATGTGTGTACACGGCATTATAAAGATTTGTTACAGATATTTCTTGTATTGGAGGAAGATGGTCTACTGATAGAACAGACACCTGTGTGAGAGGAGGACATAAACCTGTATGAGACCTGTATGAGAGTCAAGAAAAGTTACTACAGATTTAAAAAAATACATTTGTATGAGCGTAAGGAAGATGTTCTACAGATAGTATACAACATTGTAGATTGTTAAGTCAGTATGATGTACTACAGATTGTACATATAGTTTTATGAGAGTCAAGGGGATGTTTTACAGATAGTTGTATGAGAGTCAAAAAGATGTACTACAGATAGATGTATGAGATGTATTAGTGATTGTAGATCAGTAGTAGTTATCTATATAAGAGTCATGAAGATGTATTAGATATAGTAGATCTCCAATAGACAAAACTGTTTGAGAGTCATCCAAATGTTCTAGAGATAGTAGATCTGCAGTAGTTCTCTATGGAAGTCATTGTCATTGAGATGTAGTGAAGATCGTAGATTTGCAGTAATTATCTAAAGGAAGAGTCGTGCAGATGTAGTGGAGATAGTAGATCTGCAGCAGTTATCTACAGAATAGTCATGGAGATGTTCAAGTGATATTAGAGCTGTGGTAGATATGAATGTGAGTCACGGAGATGTTCAAGAAATAGTAGATCTGCAGTACTTATCTAAGGAAAAGTCATTGAGATGTTCTAGAGATGGTAGATCTGCAGTAGATATTGTATCTATGTGAGTCATATAGATGTTTTAGAGACAGAAGATCTGCAGTAGTTACCTATGGGAGAGTCATGTAGATGTATTGGAGATCGGAGATTTGCAGTAATGATATATGTGAGAGTCATGCAGATGTAGTGGGAATAGTAGATCTGCAGTAGTTATCTATGGAAAAGTCATGGAGGTATTCTACAGATAGTATATGTGCAGTATTTATCTATGTGGGAGTCGTGTAGATGTTCTAGAGATAGTAGATCTGCAGTGGATATCTAAGAAAGAGTCATGTGGCTGTTCTAGACTAGATATAGTAGATCTGCAGTAAATATCCAAGGAAGAGTCATATAGATGTTCTAGAGATAGTAAATATCCAAGGAAGATTTGTGTATATGTTCTAGACTAGAGATAGTAGATCTGCAGTAGATATCCAAGGAAGAGTCATATAGATGTTCTAGAGATAGTAGATATCTAAGGAAGAGTCATATATATGTTCTAGAGATAGTAAATATCCAAGGAAGAGTCATATAGATGTTCTAGAGATAGTAAATATCTAAGGAAGAGTCATATAGATGTTGTAGAGATAGTAAATATCTAAGGAAGAGTCATATAGATGTTGTAGAGATAGTAATCATCCAAAAAAGATTCATGTATATCTTCTAGACTAGAGCTAGTAGATCTGCAGTAGATATCTAAGGAAGAGTCATCTAGATGTTCTAGAGATTGTAGATCTTCAGATCTGAAGGCGATCGATCTAAGTACCGATAACCTACAGGCAGTAAAGTTACCTTTATGTGACTCGGTGCTTCTCTGTCCTGGAATTAGACCACTAAGTAGTGTTTCCTCCCCGGATGGATGGACACTGGAGGCTTTCTGGTGTAGTAGCAGAATTTCTTTCTTTCTGAATCCTGGTAATTATTGGAGATAAACATTGGCCGTTACACGTCCTCTGAAAAATGACACCACTTAGGAGCACGGTGATTATCCACTCTATGGATCTGTCCACCAGTCTTTATGTGGAGCAGAATCACACAATGACTTCAGACACAATGCCGTGTACAGACCACGCTATAAACCAATAAATACAGCCATTCAATTCACTTCTCAGTACAGGACTTGGTACCTCAAGTACTGTATGTCTAATAATAAATATCTTCATTGTCTCCAATAATTTATCAAATATGTCGGCTGCAAATAGTAGATATCTAAAGAAGAGTCATCTAGATGTTCTAGAGATAGTAGATCTGCAGTAGATATATTTATAGAAGAGTCATGTAGATGGTGTAGAGAAAGCAAATCAGCAGTAGTTACGCATCCATGTGAGAGTCATGTAGATGTAGATAGTAGATCTGCAGTAGATATCTAAAGAAGAGTAATGTAGATGTTATAGAGCAGTGTTTTTTAACTCCAGTCCTCGAGGCACACCAACAGGTCAATTTTTCAGGATTTCCCTCAGATGAAATGGCTGTGGTGATTACTAAGGCAGTGAAACTGATCAAATCACCTGTGCAAAATAATGGAAAGCCTGAAAACATGACCTGTTGGCGTGCCTTGAGGACTGGAGTTGAAAAACACTGTTCTAGAGATAGTAGATCTGTAGTAGATATCTGAAGAACAGTCATGTAGATGTTCTAGAGATAGTAGATCTGCAGTAGATATCTAAGGAAGAGTCACCTAGATGCTCTAGAGATAGTAGATCTGTAGTAGATATCTAAAGAAGAATTGTGTAGATGTTCTAGAGATAGTAGATCTGTAGTAGATATCTAAAGAAGAATTGTGTAGATGTTCTAGAGATAGTAGATCTGCAGTAGATATCTAAGGAAGAGTCATATATATGTTCTAGAGATAGTAGATCTGCAGTAGATATCTAAAGAAGAGTAATGTAGATGTTCTAGAGCAGTGTTTTTCAACTCCAGTCCTCTAAGGCACACCAACAGGTCAAGTTTTCAGGATTTCCCTCAGATGAAATGGCTGTGGTGATTGCTAAGGCAGTGAAACTGATCAAATCACCTGTGCAAAATAATGGAAAGCCTGAAAACCTGACCTGTTGGTGTGCCTTGAGGACTGGAGTTGAAAAACACTGTTCTAGAGATAGTAGATCTGTAGTAGATATCTAAGGAAGAGTCACCTAGATGCTCTAGAGATAGTAGATCTGTAGTAGATATCTAAAGAAGAGTCGTGTAGATGTTCTAGAGATAGTAGATCTGCAGTAGATATCTAAGGAAGAGTCACCTAGATGCTCTAGAGATAGTAGATCTGTAGTAGATATCTAAAGAAGAGTCGTGTAGATGTTCTAGAGATAGTAGATCTGCAGTAGATATCTAAGGAAGAGTCACCTAGATGCTCTAGAGATAGTAGATCTGTAGTAGATATCTAAAGAAGAATTGTGTAGATGTTCTAGAGATAGTAGATCTGCAGTAGATATCTAAGAAAAAAGAGTCACCTAGATGCTCTAGAGATAGTAGATCTGTAGTAGATATCTAAAGAAGAATTGTGTAGATGTTCTAGAGATAGTAGATCTGCAGTAGATATCTAAGGAAGAGTCACCTAGATGCTCTAGGAGATACAGTAGTAGACCTACAGTAGATATCTAAAGAAGAGTCATATAGATGTTCTAGAGATAGTAGATTTGTAGTAGATCTCTGAAGAAGAGTCATGTAGATGTTCCAGAGATAGTAGATATCTAAGGAAGAGTCACCTAGATGTTCTAGAGATAGTAGATTTGTAGTAGATCTCTGAAGAAGAGTCATGTAGATGTTCTAGAGAAAGTAGATCTGTACTAAACAAGCCCGTGTGAGAGTCAGGAAGGCGATCGATCTAAGTACCGATAACCTACAGGCAGTAAAGTTACCTTTATGTGACTCGGTGCTTCTCTGTCCTGGAATTAGACCACTAAGTAGTGTTTCCTCCCCGGATGGATGGACACTGGAGGCTTTCTGGTGTAGTAGCAGAATTTCTTTCTTTCTGAATCCTGGTAATTATTGGAGATAAACATTGGCCGTTACACGTCCTCTGAAAAATGACACCACTTAGGAGCACGGTGATTATCCACTCTATGGATCTGTCCACCAGTCTTTATGTGGAGCAGAATCACACAATGACTTCAGACACAATGCCGTGTACAGACCACGCTATAAACCAATACATACAGCCATTCAATTCACTTCTCAGTACAGGACTTGGTACCTCAAGTATTGTATGTCTAATAATTAATATCTTCATTGTCTCCAATAATTTATCCAATATGTCGGCTGCAAACTAAATAAAGCCCAATCATACACATGCAAGAAAAACGCTATGAATAGAGGATTAAAACAATTGTTTTTCTTTTTTTTTTTCTCTCTTTTTTTTTTTTTGCTATGTCTCTTTGAGGAGATTTCCATTAATTTCGTATCCCAGAGAGAGGAAGGAAATTTCTCCAAAGCAAGAAGAAATTCTATGATAGCTGCCATTAAAACAAGCTTACCCATTGGAAAATATCTCCTCAATTCCTGTTCCAGCAACAACTGTATTTTTATTTTATTTTTTAATTTCTCATCACTATCCGTTTCAGTAACAACGGTGACCAGGGTAAAGAGAGAGGACCAGCCTACCCAAGTGTACAACAACGGTGACCAGGGTAAAGAGAGAGGACCAGCCTACCCAAGTGTACAACAACGGTGACCAGGGTAAAGAGAGAGGACCAGCCTACCCAAGTGTACAACAACGGTGACCAGGGTAAAGAGAGAGGACCAGCCTACCCAAGTGTACAACAACGGTGACCAGGGTAAAGAGAGAGGACCAGCCTACCCAAGTGTACAACAACGGTGACCAGGGTAAAGAGAGAGGACCAGCCTACCCAAGTGTACAACAACGGTGACCAGGGTAAAGAGAGAGGACCAGCCTACCCAAGTGTACAACAACGGTGACCAGGGTAAAGAGAGAGGTCCAGCCTGCCCAAGTGTACATATGCCAATAAAAACCTGAGAGGGTTTTCAAACCTTTCCCACTACTCAACTCAACTCTTCATGGCGGTTTCTACATTCAATGCTCAGAATTTTCTATTCTACCAAATCCAAAAAGTGCTCTATTTGTAGGTGGGTTGGAAATGGCAAGTTAGGTGCTTCCCCAGACTAGGGTGAACGGACATCCCCGGTCTCCAGGGACAGTCCCCGGATTGAGGAAAGTCTGTTCCCGGATTCGTCCCAGATTGCAGTGGCATGGAGGGGGGCATCTGGTACTCTCGCCCCTGGTGCAACATTTTGGGGGGCACAAAATCAATACTGTGTGTTGTGTTAGTCCTGCCCCCCCCCCCCACCCAGGGACTTCTGTAGTCCAGCCTGTCCCCCATGATCCCTCTGGTGTGGCTATTGGAGAAGCTCTTGGCAGGGGATACTGAGGAGAGGCTGAGTGTCAGCAACAGTAGCTATTGCTTGGGAGAGCCCAGCTCCGATAGTATAGCATGGAGGCCATGGACAGGTGAGCAAAATCAACCAATCTACACTGTTCATGTAGAGGAAGGGGGGGTGAGTAGTGCAGGAATCAGGTAGGTCAGTGTAGTTCTCAGTATAAAACTCAGGTAGGTGGTCAGTGTAGTGGTCAGTATAGGAATCAGGTAGGTCAGTATAGAAATCAGGTAGGTCAGTATAGGAATCAGGTAGGTCAGTATAGGAATCGGGTAGGTCAAAGTAGTGGTCAGGTAGGTCAATGTAGTGGTCATTATAGGAGTCAAGTAGGTCAGTGTAGTGGTCAGTGTACCAATCGGGTAGGTCAATGTAGTGGTCAGTATAGGAGTCAGGTAGGTCAATGTAGTGGTCAGTATAGGAGTCAGGTAGGTCAATGTAGTGGTCAGTATAGGAATCGGGTAGGTCAGTGTAGTGGTCAGTATAGGAATCTGGTATATCAGTGTAGTGGTCAGTATAGGAATTGGGTAGGTCAGTGTAGTGGTCAGTATAGGAATCAGGTAGGTTAGCGTAGTGGTCAGTGTAGGAATCGGGTAGGTCAGTGTAGTGGTCAGTGTAGGAATCGGGTAGGTCAGCATAGTGGTCAGTATAGGAATCGGGTATGTCAGCGTAGTGGTCAGTGTAGGGAACAGGTAGGTCAGTGTAGTGGTCAGTGTAGGGAACAGGTAGGTCAGTATAGGAATCAGGTTGGTCAGTGTAGGGAACAGGTAGGTCAGTGTAGGAATAGGGTAGGTCAGTGTAGTGGTCAGTGTAGGAATCGGGTAGGTCAGTGTAGCAATCAGGTAAGTCAGTGAAGGGGTCAGTATAGGAATCGGGTAGGTCAGCATAGTGGTCAGTATAGGAATCAGGTAGGTCAGTGTAGGGAACAGGTAGGTCAGTATAGGTCAGCGTAGTGGTCAGTATAGGTCAGCGTAGTGGTCAGTATAGGAATCGGGTAGGTCAGTGTAGTGGTCAGTATAGGAATCAGATAGGTCAGTGTAGTGGTCGGTATAGGAATTGGGTAGGTCAGCGTAGTGTTCAGTGTAGGAATCGGGTAGGTCAGTGTAGTGGTCAGTGTAGGAATCGGGTAGGTCAGTGTAGTGGTCAGTGTAGGAATCGGGTAGGTCAGTGTAGTGTTCAGTGTAGGAATCGGGTAGGTCAGTGTAGTGGTCAGTGTAGGAATCGGGTAGGTCAGTGTAGTGTTCAGTGTAGGAATCGGGTAGGTCAGTGTAGTGGTCAGTGTAGGAATCGGGTAGATCAGTGTAGTGGTCAGTGTAGGAATCGGGTAGGTCAGTGTAGTGGTCAGTGTAGGAATCGGGTAGGTCAGTGTAGTGTTCAGTGTAGGAATCGGGTAGGTCAGTGTAGTGGTCAGTGTAGGAATCGGGTAGGTCAGTGTAGTGTTCAGTGTAGGAATCGGGTAGGTCAGTGTAGTGGTCAGTGTAGGAATCGGGTAGATCAGTGTAGTGGTCAGTGTAGGGAACAGGTAGGTCAGCGTAGTGGTCAGTATAGGAATCAGGTAGGTCAGTGTAGTGGTCAGTATAGGAATCGGGTAGGTCAGGTCAGCGTAGTGTTCAGTGTAGGAATCGGGTAGGTAAGTGTAGTGGTCAGTGTAGGAATCGGGTAGGTCAGCGTAGTGTTCAGTGTAGGAATCGGGTAGGTCAGTGTAGTGGTCAGTATAGGAATTAGGTAGGTCAGTGTAGTGGTCAGTGTAGGAATCGGGTAGGTAAATGTAGTGGTCAGTGTAGGAATCGGGTAGGTCAGCGTAGTGGTCAGTGTAGGAATCGGTTAGGTCAGTGTAGTGGTCAGTGTAGGAATCGGGTAGGTCAGTGTAGTGGTCAGTATAGGAATTAGGTAGGTCAGTGTAGGAATCGGGTAGGTAAGTGTAGTGGTCAGTGTAGGAATCGGGTAGATCAGTGTAGTGGTCAGTGTAGGAATCGGGTAGGTCAGTGTAGTGGTCAGTGTAGGAATCGGGTAGGTCAGCGTAGTGGTCAGTGTAGGAATCGGGTAGGTCAGTGTAGTGGTCAGTATAGGAATCGGGTAGGTCAGCGTAGTGGTCAGTGTAGGGAACAGATAGGTCAGTGTAGTGGTCAGTATAGGAATTAGGTAGGTCAGTGTAGGAATTGGGTAGTTAGTGTAGTGGATAGTGTAGGAATCAGGTAGGTGAGTGTAGGGAAAAGGTAGGTCAGTGTAGGATTTAGGTAGGTCAGCTCACTAAATGTATTTTTGCACAATCATGAGTAAACTCCAGAGAATGCTGCATGTGAAAATTACAAAAAGATCGACAGTTACAGAAATACTTTTAAGAAAGCAATTCTAATTACTAAAGTCCTCCTAGAAGGAGAGGTGAGTTCACTTTCTTCCTGGCAGGATCCTTTATACATTCTGGGTGGAGCTCAGCCAGTGTTCAGAGGCTGAAGACTGGAGAAATGGACTAAGGACTTTCTTCTAAATCCGATATTGATACTGCCAGCTACCCCGCTCCATGGATGGGCACCTCCGATAAAACCGGGCACATCCTGAGAGGTACGGCTGTCCTGCTCCCCGCACCTGCTGCAACTGGACTGTTATGCTCCATGATTGGCCCAGGGCCCTCAGGCAGTGCCCAATTGGTCAGTCCGCCCCTGGGCCACGGAGATGGGGGGGAGGCGGAAGCTGCCGGGACCGACACTCATATTGATCACAGACATATTATCTGGCTGCGGGGACACTGCGAGTGCGAGGCCTTTGGCGGCTGCCTAATCAGAGAGCCGCCTCGGTTTTTCCATTAGTGCACTAGGAAGGCCGCCTGTTCTTCCATAGTTGGGTGCCCAAAGCCTCCACAGTTGCAAGTTCATTTTGACCCGCTTTCCTTTAATTGTGGAAGCACTGCATTCTTGTTTTTGAATTAAATCTACTTCAGTGCTCTGCCACCTCCTCTTTTCTTTCTTGGTGGAAAAACTTGAGCCTTGATGGAAACCCCCGGCCAGCTTCTCAGGATCTTTTGGCCCATGACCTACCACCACACCCCAGGCAGGGCCGAGGGGGAAGCTGCCCTGGGCCCGGTCATTGTTGTGGGGCCCCAAGAAGCTGCCTCATACTTGCCAACTATCCTGGTTTGAATTCCCTTATTAATTGAAGTTTTAGTCCTGTGCTGTGTCCCGCGATCTCAGTGGGAAGTTCCGTTACTAATGCTGCCCAGCTCTGCCCTATTGTTGTGTAAAGATGACTCACCTGCAGACCCTGTGTTTACATGTAAATAACCGCCATTCATATGTAAATAGTGGCGTCCGGTGGAACTGATCTGTAAATAAAGGCAGCATTTATATGTATATCACGCCCCCCCCCTAATGTCATATCCACCATCACCTATACTAAATGCTGCTGGATTCCTAGGAGTTTTCTGTCTATTGATGAGTCCACTCACCTCCCCAGCCCATAGTGTGCAGGCATGAGGGATAATGATGGCAGTAACCTCTAGCAACCAATCAGTAAATTACTGATACAGTAATCTCTAGCAACCAATCAACAAGCAGAAATCATGTGCTGTAACCTCTAGCAACTAATCAGTGAGCAGTAATGTGTGCTGTAACCTCTAGCAACCAGTCAGCAAGTGGTAATGATATGCTGTAACCTCTGGCAACCAATCGCAAACGCTGCCTGATCTGATACAGTAAACCGATTTTGAGTCTAGCCGATATTTATTGTAAGTCTCAGAGCATTTGAAGAGCGATTTTTTTTTTGCACAGGGTCCAATCAATATTAAAGACGGCCCTGACCCCAGACCTTATAACGTTTTTTGGCAGAACATCGAGTAAGGGTTTGGATCTAAAAATGTGACCACAAGGTGTGTGACTGCATGGAGTTTGTACGTTTATTTTCAAACTACCGTATATACTGGAGTATAAGCCGAGTTTTCCAGCACATTTTTTGGTTCTGAAAATGCCCCCCGGGCTTATACTTGAGTCACCTTTTTGCGCCTGATCTCCCGGACTTTGGGGACCCTGGACCCCAAATGTTTCACACATGTAGCCCCTCTCTTCCTCTACAAGTGTAGAAAGTTTCTTGTCCGGGGGACCTACGGCCGGGGAGCACCGATTTTTCAAAGTCGGCACCCCTTCCATAGACTCCCATGTTAAACTGTTATTTCTCCGGTGAATTTGGGGACCCGGTACTAGTAGGTCGTAGGTCATCTGGACCCAAAACTTGGCACACATATAGCCACCGTTTTCCTCTACAAGTGTGCAAAGTTTGCCATCTCGGGGGACCTACTGCCCGGGGAGCACCGATTTTTCAAAGCTGGGCAGCCCTTCTATATACTCCCATGTTAATCGCAAGTCTAGTCATGGGCACAGTGAGGCATGGGCACAAAGAGGCATGGACAACGCAAGTCTAGTCATTGGCACAGAGAGGCATTGGAACAGTGAGGCATGGACAATGCAAGTCTAGTCATTGGCACAGAGAGGCATGGGAACAGTGAGGCATGGACAATGCAAGTCTAGTCATTGGCACAGTGAAGCATGGGCACAGAGAGACATGGACAACGCAAGTCTAGTCATTGGCACAGTGAGGCATGGGAACAGTGAGGCATGGACAATGCAAGTCTAGTCATTGGCACAGAGAGGCATGGGAACAGTGAGGCATGGGCACAGTAAGGCATGTAAAAAACGCAAGACTAGTCATGGGCACAGTGAGGCATGGACAACGCAAGTCTAGTCATCGGCACAGAGAGGCATGGACACTGCAAGTCTAGTCATGGGCACAGTGAGACATGGACAACGCAGGTCTAGTCATTGGCACAGAGAGGCATGGGAACAGTGAGGCATGGACAATGCAAGTCTAGTCATTGGCACAGTGAGGCATGGGAACAGTGAGGCATGGACAATGCAAGTCTAGTCATTGGCACAGAGAGGCATGGGAACAGTGAGGCATGGACAATGCAAGTCTAGTCATTGGCACAGTGAAGCATGGGCACAGAGAGACATGGACAACGCAAGTCTAGTCATTGGCACAGAGAGGCATGGGAACAGTGAGGCATGGGCACAGTAAGGCATGTAAAAAACGCAAGACTAGTCATGGGCACAGTGAGGCATGGACAACGCAAGTCTAGTCATCGGCACAGAGAGGCATGGACACTGCAAGTCTAGTCATGGGCACAGTGAGACATGGACAAACGCAGGTCTAGTCATTGGCACAGAGAGGCATGGGCACTGCAAGTCTAGGCATGGGCACAGAGAGGCATGCACACTGCAAGTCTAGTCATGGGCACAGTGAGTCATGGACAACGTAAGTCTAGTCATGGGCACAGTGAGACATGGACAACGCAGGTCTAGTCGTTGGCACAGAGAGGCATGGGAACAGTAAGGCATGGACAATGCAAGTCTAGTCATGGGCACAGAAAGGCATGGGCACTGCAAGTCTAGGCATGGGCACAGAGAGGCATGCACACTGCAAGTCTAGTCATGGGCACAGTGAGTCATGGACAACGTAAGTCTAGTCATGGGCACAGTGAGGCATGGGCACAGAGAGGCATGGACAACGCAAGTCTAGACTCTGTCACAGTGAGGCACGGGCAACACAAGTCTAGTCATTAGCACAGTGAGGCATGCAGATGGACACCCTAGGCCAGTGATGGTGAACCTTGGCACCCCAGATGTTTTGGAACTACATTTCCATGATGCTCAACTACACTGCAGAGTGCATGAACATCATGGGAAATGTAGTTCCAAAACATCTGGGGTGCCAAGGTTCTCCATCACAGCCCTAGGCTTATACTTGAGTCAATATGTTTTCCCAGTTTTTTTGTGGTAAAATTAGGTGCCCCGGCTTATATTCGGGTCGGCTTATACGGTAAGTGTGTTTTGTCCTGGTAAACTTGCCTCTGCCCAAAATTTCCTTAGTGTACAGTATGCGTTTAGACGACTGTGGTGGGAACAATAACCTCTAAGGTCGGTTGAGAGAATGAGCCCGAGATGGGCCTGACGCTCACCCCAACTTGGTTGGGGTAGGCGGTACACTTTGGTGGGGGTGGGCCAGCCACGCCCTGTGACCGTTGACATCTGGGAACCTGCCTTTTGACCTCTGGGGGAGGTCCCTGCTCCAATTCCCGAGTCCTAGCCATATTCTTCAATGGGAAACCCTAACCCTAGCTGTTCATTTTCTAATACCCGCCCGTGTGCCTCCGAATACAGAAAACACAGAGAAACCGGCAAGCCAATAATGTAATAAAGACATCAAAAAGCACAAAAAAAATAATATTTTATTGACCCTTTTTCTTTTACACAAGGAAAGAAAAACATTTAAAAAAAACAATATTAATAAATAACTGCAGATACAGAAGATAAATAGAAATGTAACAGTTGCCACTGCTGACCCCTTGGGAACATTCTGCAGGCCCGGCGGTTAGATTGTTCCCTGGCTTCAATGTTTTGAGCTTCCGATGTAGAACAGGTATGGAGCTTAAAGTCTTCAGATGGTCAGAAGCTCCGCCTACTTAATCTGGATCAAGGTGTTTGAAATTAGGAAGCCATCAGAAAAAAAAATCTTTACATTGCAGAATGCTCCTCTCGGGAAAGGTTTCCATAAATCCCTCCAAAGGCCCAAGACTGGAGGTCAAAACGTGGCCAATC
>CM056054.1:6445290-6450290 GCA_029574335.1 Rana kukunoris
TATAGAGAGTTGACCACTACACTGACCTGCCCGATTTCTATACTGACCACTACACTGACCTGCCCAATTCCTATACTGACCTGCCCAATTCCTATACTGACCACTACACTGACCTGCCGATTTCTATACTGACCACTACACTGACCTGCCCGATTCCTATACTGACCACTACACTGACCTGCCCAATTCCTATACTGACCACTACACTGACCTGCCCAATTCCTATACTGACCACTACACTGACCTGCCCAATTCCTATACTGACCACTACACTGACCTGTCGATTCCTATACTGACCACTACACTGACCTGCCCAATTCCTATACTGACCACTACAATGACCTGTCCGATTCCTATACTGACCACTACACTGACCTGCCCAATTCCTATACTGACCATACACATGACCTGCCCAATTCCTATACTGACCACTACACTGACCTGCCCAATTCCTATACTGACCTACCCGATTCCTATACTAACCACTACACTGACCTACCCGATTCTATACTGACCACTACACTGACCTGCCCGATTCCTATACTGACCTGCCCAATTCCTATACTGACCACTACACTGACCTACCGATTCCTATACTGACCACTACACTGACCTGCCCGATTCCTATACTGACCACTACACTGACCTGCCCGATTCCTATACTGACCACTACACTGACCTGTCCGATTCCTATACTAACCACTACACTGACCTACCCGATTCCTATACTGACCACTACACTGACCTGCCCGATTCCTATACTGACCTGCCCAATTCCTATACTGACCACTACACTGACCTGCCCAATTCCTATACTGACCTACCCGATTCCTATACTAACCACTACACTGACCTACCCGATTCCTATACTGAACACTACACTGACCTGCCCGATTCCTATACTGACCTGCCCAATTCCTATACTGACCACTACACTGACCTACCCGATTCCTATATGACCACTACACTGACCTGCCCGATTCTATACTGACCACTACACTGACCTGCCCGATTCCTATACTGACCACTACACTGACCTGTCCGATTCCTATACTGACCACTACACTGACCTGCCCAATTCCTATACTGACCACTACACTGACCTGCACAATTCCTATACTGACCTACCCGATTCCTATACTAACCACTACACTGACCTACCCGATTCCTATACTGACCAATACACTGACCTACCCGATTCCTATACTGACCTGCTCTCCTCCTTCCCCCCAGTCTCCACACTGTCACAATCCCTGGGCTCATCATGGATGGTCTTCAGGGTACATTTACTCGCTGCCGTGTCTGTCAGAGTCCAACGCGACGGTGCGCACGCGCACAATGGGAGAGCGCGCCTGAACGTAAACACTCGATTGGCGTCATTTTTGCCTTTAAAAAGCCAGCAGCTGTATTGACACTTTGCCGTCTGATCTGCAGCATTGTACCAGTATTCTGTGAACCTGTTACCAGTAACGACCCGGCTCCGCCTGACCACCGGAACCTCTCCAGTCCGACCCTTGGCTTGCTCTGACCCTGCTCTGCTCTTATACCTACCGTTGCCACACACCTCCTGCCTGAACCTTGACCATGCTTTAGCCTACGAGATCCTCTGTCCGATTACCTGCTTGGCCGGCCTGTCTGATCGTTCTGTACCCAAACCGGCCTGCCTTACCCAGCTCCTGCTGCAGCTGTTCCAGTACCTGTGCCAGATCCAGAGTCGCTGAACCTCCACTTCTGCAACAGCAGCTGTCTCCTGTGGCAGCCTTTCTTGAAGGATCACCATTCTGTGCCTGGCTACTATCATCACCCATGCACTCCTACCTCACTGTGCTTCCAAGCTCACTGTCCCCATTCTAGCGGCTCCTGAGCCAGGGCTGTAAGAGAGGCTTCCTCCTGCAAACTAGGCTCTGACTACCAGGTACGTTCCGTGCAGAACAGTGTCAGTGTCACCACTGGAGCCTAAGCCAGGGCTGCACTTCTTTCTCATAGTGAAGAGCTCACAGCCGGCTAGACAGCACAGCGCAGGAAAAGGGCTGCAGGTAACCTGCCGCTTCGCCACTCTAAATTTCCATCCCCTAGCCCCCCCACGCTACGCCACTGGTCCACAAGTACTAAAGGAAAGGGAAATCTTCCAATGGGGACACCTGTTTTGGGGACAACAGAAGGCAATTCCTCTCAGCTTTGGAGATTTTGTCTCATGTCCTGTTACATCTCCAGGGCAGGAAGTGAACTGGAATGTCACCAATGGTACACAGTAAGCCATGACTAAACTGGACACTTCACTAATCTATCAAAAACCCAATAAAAAAGGTACACTTTAAAATAAATTAATTCGGCAAGAAAACCTCTTTAAAGATTTTATGATCTGAAAATAAAATGTATAATAGATAGCTGATATATTACAATTATTTTGTAACGCAACAAATACAGAACTTACCTCCAGACCTGATACTGCCCCAGCCGGTGACCCAGCAGTACATCCCCATGGGGAAGTCCACATTGGCGGTAGGGAGGCAGACCGGGAGGATGAAGGCGGTATAGTTGACCGGAGTCTCCAGCTCTATGAGGCTGATGTCCCCAATGATCCCACGTTTGTATAAATGGGATTTTTTATGAATCTTTTCGGCTTAACAGAAATCTCATGGGAATTTGGTTTAGAAAGCTGATAACAGCCCAGGTGGATGGTGAGGGTGGAGGTCGTCGCAGTACTGCAATTAAAAGAAAAAGCAAATAACAAATGCAGCAGCAATATTGTTACCAATTAATGTAAATCGCAAAGACTAAAGCAAAGAGGATAAAAACGGAAAAGGTGTTGGTGTACACACGAGCCCAATAGAGTTCAAAGTCCATTGGGCTTTCCTAGGCACAGCTGAGTGCTCAGAAAAGCCATGTTAATGCAACCAAAGGGAATCTTGAATCATCTTCAATCACTTAAAGATCACCCCACCCCCATACAAAAAAAAAAAAAAAGACCCTGTGCAAACCCACTGCAAAGTTCGAGTTTTCTTCCAACTGTCTTTCTCCTTTACCTAGAAGTTCTCAGGGTTAGACAAGTGAAGCACCCGCCTAGGTTAGGTTGCTAGGGTGTTAGCCAAATGTAGGTATTTTGGCTCCGTTGTAATAAGCAGAGCAGTTGATTGCTTTTGGCTGTTTTAGATCTCGCAGGCTGCAGATTTGATTGCTCTCCCCTGCTTTCTGGAGGCTTCAGGAACATAGGAGGTTGGGCGAGGCAAATGGACAACCTGAATATTTATTATGAAGAGCACAAATAGCCTGAGGCTTGGAGCAGCCAAGATTCATGTCCTACTGGAGTAGTTCACAGCTGAGGGACTCGACCCCCCTCCCCTCCTTTTGCTGGAGTTTACTGCATGTTCATTAAGGCCTCAGTTGTGGCACTTGAGCCAGAAGTGTAAGAGAAGCTTACCTCTACATGGCAGACTCCACCATCACGTACATTACAGCAAGTTTGGAGCATCCCATATCACCCTACACCGCATCCAGATATGACGCCCTCAGGGGTAGCACTACACACAAAATCAACTCATACTGCTGCAGCTGCCATTGTGAGAAGGGGTCCTGTGTTTATACTTATGATAATGTATATATCGGAGCTGTGGTGGCTCAACGTGATTGGCACTGCGCTGACAAGCCGTTCACCTCTGCAGCCAAGGGTTCGGATCCCGGTCTCGGCTACATGTGAATTGAGTTTGGTGGTCTCAGCCCGGCTCTCCGGTGGGTGTGCTATGTAATGGTACGCCTGTGCTTAGTACGCCCACCCCCCCCCCCCCCCACAAAAACCACCACACTTGCACGCACACGAAACTGGTTTAAAACACACGCACTTTGGCCATGCGGTCTCCTAAAATAAAGAGAGGCGAAGGACCTACGGGGCTGGCTGGGTGGGCTAGGCCCCCTCACTCCCTCATAGGGGGAGTGCCTCTGCCCCATTGGGGTCCCGTTGGGCCCAGTTGGGTCCCAAGAGGAGCAGGTAGGGCGGGGTGAGTGGGAGGCCCCCCCTCACACCCGCCATTGCACCAGGGGCATGGAGAAGGATGGCGATTGCCTCCGGGGGGAGGGTCTGCCTACTCCCAACTCCTGCAGTCCGGCTCCTCTCTCTCGAGTTCACGCACAAAAATAAACTTAAAAAAAAATGATAATGTATAATATACTGTGTGAAGCTCAGTGACAACAAGTTTGACCTGTAGTGAGTAGTGATTAATCACAACAATGGCCAGGTAGGCATTGAGTCACCTTGGCTGATAGGGGACTAGATAATTAGCTCATGTTCATTTATGTTTCGGTTACAGGTGTATTGTTAGAGTAATATGAGGAGGGGTGGGAGCTCCTCTTCAACTGGATACAAGACTGTATTCTTGTTCTAATAAATGGTGAGCAATCAAACGAGTATTGCCTTGTTTGTAGTTGTCAGTGGTTGGAATATCTGATATCTATATTCAGACTGGAAGGAAGTGGTATGGGACAAAAGCACTCAAGAGGGTGTGGGACATTTCATTACAGTCGGTAAATTGAGCTGGGAATTTCTCTGGTCTTATTTTGCATGCGTTGCCCTTCCATGTGCTCCTTGCTGCAAAAGCCAGTTATAAGTGAGGGCAGTGGCCATTTGTTTGTACTTGCTGAAAAAAAAAAAAAAAAAAAAAACCTTACTGACCCCAACGGTACTCCTGCAAAATGTCAGCTCTTTAAGCAGTCATCAGCTATATACAGGAATAGATTGGGGAAAGTAGTGGCATTAACCACTTAAGGGGCCGTCCAACGCCGATATACGTCGGCAGCAGAATGGCATGGCTGGGCACAGGCACGTTAAGTGCCCAGCCGTGGGTCGCGCTCGC
Source organism: Rana kukunoris (assembly GCA_029574335.1). Taxonomy (NCBI): domain Eukaryota; kingdom Metazoa; phylum Chordata; class Amphibia; order Anura; family Ranidae; genus Rana; species Rana kukunoris. The sequence goes on from CM056054.1 coordinate 6,450,138, forward strand.
GACCTGTTCCGAAGCTCTGTGACCGTGCCCGCGGGACCCAAAAAACAGGGAGAGGCGAGTGTAAACAATCCTTCCCCGTTCTTCTCTGTGGCTTGTCACTGATCGTCTGTTCCCATTATAGGGAACAACGATCAGTGACGTCACACGTCCAGC